>JAHKKF010538441.1:0-30497 GCA_019740295.1 Labeo calbasu
TGTGGTCAGATATGGACTGTTTGTTTGGTTTTCTGATTTGAAGATTTTACAGTCTCATTAAACTGAAAAACTCTCACACCTCAGTTTATGCTCAATGTATGCAAATCCTTGTATCTGAGGTCCGTGACTGAATATTATTTTTTATATTTCAACATATCTGTCAACAGACATGGCATCTTTAATTGTTTATAGCTTCAACATCCAAATTCGGTGTCTTTCTGAAACACTTGTGAATGTTGTCTTTGATCATTTTAACCATGGACATATTCACTTTCATTTACTCTAAACCTGACTTTGTGCTGATCCACATCATCCCACGTCATCATTAGCATGGCCCTAGAGTAGATCGTTCCGCTTCATTTCAGGATCTGCCAATATCGCTTTAACAAGCAGAGCCCTCGGGTCAAAATATCAGCAAAAGAAAGATCCTGCTGAAGCTCAGATACCCTCCTTCATTCAAAACTCATAGATGCAAAACAATGACAAGTCTAATATATAGAAAAGAAAATTATATTCAAATACAATAATGTTGAGAAATGTCAATACTACTTTTAATTTGTTTCCAGTGGTTCTTCCCTTTCTGTCTGGGGAGTGAATAAAAGATCATTTGAAAACCAGTCTTCAAGACACAGAAAGACACAAAAGGAGATTTATCTAACCAACTTCACCTTATATTTTCTGGTTAACAAAAATTCAAGATGGTGGTGCACTGGGGAAATCTAACACCTTCACACAGTTTGTTATACGTGTACCAAGATCAAAACATCAATAAAGTTTGTACTAGTGATTTAAATTAAGAACCCATTAACTAAAAGAGTTCATTTAGATTCCATGTGTTATAAGTAGGCGAAGACAATTTGATAAAACAACACATTCTTAAAAGATATGTTAAAATTTGATGTGTTTTTTTACAGGTTTATCCCTATGTTGGCAGAGAGAGCTTTGTTTTGTTTTGTTTCTGTTTTTTGTTGCTGTTGTTTGTTTTGTTCTGTTCTGTTTTGTTTTGTTTTTTAATAGTGATCTATTGTGTTCTGTATTTGTTTCTGTATTTGTGTTGTGTGTTGTTTCTGTTTTTGCAGCACATTTTTGTATTTGGTTGTTTTGTGAGTATTTGCAGCGCATTTCTGTCTTAGCAGCGCTTTTGTGTATTTGCGTTGTGAGTATTTGCAGCGAGTTTTTTTTTTTGCATTGCATTTCCGTATTTGCAGCGTGTTTCTGTTTTTGAAGCGCATTTCTGTATTTGCATTGTAAATATTTGCAGTGCTTTTGTGTTTTTACAGCGTGTTCCTGTATTTGGTTGTGTTGCGAATATTTGCAACGCATTTCTGTTTTTGCAGTGCATTTCTGTATTTGGTTGCGTTGCGTGTATTTGCAGTGCATTTCTCTATTTGAAGCATTTCTGTATGTTTCTGTTTTTGCAGCATATTTCTGTATCGGCTGTGTTGTGAGTATTTGCAGCATGTTTCTGTATTTGGTTGTAATGTGAGTACTTGCAATGTTTTTTTGTAGTGTGTTTCTGTATTTGTCTGCGTTGTGAGTTTTTGCAGTGCGTTTCTGTATTTGCTTGTCTTACGAATATTTGCGACATGTTTCTGTATTTGGTTGAGTTGTGAGTATTTGCAAAAAAATTCTGTTTGACTACACAGACTGTTGAACTACACCCCAGACTACATTTCCCATGCTCCACTTCACTTATTACGCACACAGCTGCAGCCAATCACACGTAGTATAAATACGAGGCCATCACTATCATTCTGGGCCAAGTATTGTCTCTCCAAGTGACAGCTACTTTACGGAGCCAATTCCAAGTTCCAATTCTAGTTTAGTCTTGTTCTTAGTCTGGTAACCCGAGTCTGCAGCCTGCCTTGGATTTATCGTCTGTCTTGGATTAACCCTTTGTCTTGCCGTTTCGGACTCTGTTCGCCCCTCGTTTGGACTATTATCTGTCTGTTTGGATTACCCTTTTGCCGCATCTGTACCTGGATTACTCTTTTGTCTTGCCTGTATTGTATCTGTTTGCTGGTGTTAGACCCTACCTGTTTTTGACCATGTCTATGAATAAAGCTTTGGATTTGGATCTGCCCTCTTCATGTCTCATTCACTCCGTAACAGCGTGTTACTGTTTTTGCTTGTGTTGCGAGTATTTGAAACGCATTTTTGTTTTAGCAACATGTTGCTGTATTTGTTTGTGTTGTGAGTATTTGCAGTGCATTTTTGTTTTTACAAAGCGTTTCTGGTTTTGCTTGTGTTGCTGTCACAGTATTGCCACTTCGTAGGAGCAAGGAACAAGGAGACTTGGGTTAAATGCAAACAAACAGTCTTTAATATTCACCCAAGGGGCAAGCAGGAACACACATGAAGCTCAAGTCAGGAGAACAGGAAGACATACAACACCAGACGAAGCAAACTGAACAGAACAGAGCTTAAGTACTGAACTAAACGAGGGGATTAACGAAATACACCTGAAATCAGTGAATAATCAAACATGAGGGAGAAACTAGGTAATAGGGAGCACATGGGGAGAAAAACAACCAAACAGACAGTCCCTCCCGGAAGGGGGCCATGGCGGAACAGGCAGTTCAGGGAGCCATGGCGGAGCAGCCTCCGTGGCCTTGGCTTCTGCACTTGGCCCAGCCCCTACGGCTTGAACAGGCTCTGGGTATGACTCGGTTGGACATGAGGACAGGAGTCTTCTCTAGGTTGGACTTGGGAACAGGAGCCCTCTCTGGGCCGGACTTGGGAACAGGAGCCCTCTCTGGGCCGGACTTGGGAACAGCGGCTGTGTTCAAAATGGCATACTTGCTTACTGCTTACTGCCCAGTACACAGTGCATACTGCCTACCTTTTTTTTTTTGAAGAATAGTGTGTGAAACAGTATACAATAAACAACATTTTTTTAGAGTAGTTTGTTTGTTAGACAATAAACACTGAACATTAATTCAGCACAGCTGTCGAGGTTATTACCATACAAACAAATGTGTTAACAGTTCTTTTGACAAAGGCTTGTTAATATGGCTTCATTAAGCAATAATAGTAAACAATGCTATATTGCCCAATTGAACTCATTTAATAGTTGATGAATTTTACATATTGGAAAGAACTGAATCAACACTGTCTTTAACTGAACAATGATATTTTTGTTATTACATTACATGGAAAAAGCTATATATTCTGGTTACACTAAGTGCAAATAATGATAATTCTGTTTATACTAAAATAGCAGCATTTTTTAGCAACAGGCGTGTAAATAGTAGTTAGGTGGAAGATATTTATACTCCAGTACTGTAGTACATTATAAAATTATTAACTGTATAAATTATCATTATATATCAATTTTGATGGGAAAATGAGGAGCACGAGTTTGAAAAAAAGGCGGATTCGAACGCAGGTCTATTGTGTCAAAAGCACACGTGTCGTGTCCATTACCCCCTGCTCTATGTACCATAGAAATGAAAGTGCAATTTATGTCCTACTATGTCCTACTTTTTAGATACACAGCGATAGTTTGTCATTATAAGTATATATGTAAATATACATGTGTTACATTTATGATTACTATTCCCCACCTCCAGTTCACTCAGCATTTGAAGATGAAAAGTAAAATGGAGTGCATTGCATTCTGGGAAACAGTATCTCATGCATGTCTTCAAATGCATACATCAAATTTCAGTAAATGTAGCAGGTAATCCGGGTATTCCATGCATACAGAAAATTCACATACTATTCACAGTATACACATAGCATACTACAATATAGTAGGAGTTGTATGGTAGTATGCCATTCTGAACACAGCTTCTATACCGATTTCAGTGTACTTGACTTATCTTTAGCAGATTCTGGCAGATATAGTAAGTCATGCATTCCATGCATACAGAAAATTTGCATACATACTGGATACTGCAGAAATAGTAAGAATAGTATGATAGTATGGCATTTCAAACAGAGCCAGAGTCTCTCTCTGGGCTGGACTTGGGAACAGGAGCCCTCTCTGGGCCAGACGTGGGAACAGGGTCTCTCTCTGGGCCGGACATGGAAACAGGAGTCCTCTCTGGGCTGGACTTGGGAACAGGAGCCCTCTCTGGGCCAGACGTGGGAACAGGGTCTCTCTCTGGGCCGGACGTGGAAACAGGAGTCCTCTCTGGGCTGAACTTGGGAACAGGGGCCCTCTCTGGGCCAGACGTGGGAACAGAGTCTCTCTCTGGGCCGGATGTGGAAACAGGAGTCCTCTCTGGTCCGAACTTGGGAACAGGAGCCCTCTCTGGACCAGACTTGGGAACAGGAGTCCTCTCTGGACCGGACTTGAGAACAGGAGCCCTCTCTGGACCGGATGTGGGAACAGGAGCCCTCTCTGGGCCAGACGTGAAAACAGGAGTCCTTTCTGGCCTGGACGGGGAAACAGAAGCCCTCTCTGGGCTAAACTCAGGAACTGGAGGCCCCTCTGGGCTGGACTTGGGAGCAGGAGCCCCCCTGGGCTGGTTAGCAAAGCAGCCATCAGACTTGAGAGTACAACGGTTGGCAGGTTTGACTGCTGAGCAGCCGATGGGCTTGAGTGTGAAGCGGCAGTGGTTTTAGGGCTGAGGAATGAGACAGATCTTCAGACTGGAGCCAGGAAAAGAGAAGTCGAAAGGAGTACAGATGTGGTGACAGGTGGTCAGAACCATTGGTTAGGTACGTGGGGGTTCCTGGCATGGGATGAGCTGGTGAGACATGGTGTGCTCCAGAGGGGGCTGGATGATATCCAGTACATATTTGTATGTTTTCTCAAGTTGCAACACGTTGAGCTCTCTCGGCCACGGTATTTATCAGTCTGTGAATGAATTGTACGTCGGGATGTGGAACAATATTATTTGTCATATGATGAATATGAATAATTTAAGGTAATGCTATCAGATGTCTGTCATCATTTACTCACCCAGATGTCATTTCACACCTATATGACTTCATTTCTTCTGTGAAACAGAATGAAGATTTTTTAAGAGATCTGTTTTTGTCAAATAATCACCAAAACTGTTTAGTTTCTACAACATGAGGGTGATTTTCAGGTGAACTACCTCTTTTTGTAATAATTTGTAAATAAATTTTCACATTGCCTCTTCAATTAAAAAAATATAGCTGAAATGTTTTCTTTTTTTAACTCTTGACAGTACATTTGTCTGTGTCTGAGGCTGTGACAGAAACCTTTGTGTCTTTGTGTTCTGTCAAGCAAGATTCCATCACCGGTTAGGAGTATAGGGACACACTGCGTTCCTGTTTTTTCGGCAGTGATTTAATTCCTATGGACATAGTAGAGAAAACATTATGATGCAATCATTTTTTTGCATCTCAAGCAAAGACTATTCCTATTCTTGGCTACCGAGAACAGCAAGGCTATTCAGTGACCCGAATGGAACTCCATCTCCACCTTAACCAGACCAGGTGATGCTGGAGATAACAAAACGGAAAACTATTTTGAAAACAGAAAATGCAAAATGTAGCTTGTTTTGTCACTGTAAAATAAACAATTTCTCTCCCTTTTATGAATTCAATTTTAATAAGAACTACAATGAAGTGATTATATATTTATGAATACGACTTCAAGATTATTTATTGACAGATGCATGGTTTTGCACACATATTTGCCTGTAATCTAATATTCCCTGAACATGATATAAAAACCATCCAATGTTTGTATGAGCAAAACAAGCACTTGATATTCCATCCCCCTTGGGCAAACACGTAGCATCTGACATCATTTCCTCTGTAGAAGGCTACGGTGCTTATCAATGGTGACTCTAATAAATGCATTACTCACCTCTAATAATGCTGCCTGTTCAATTGATTGGCGACAGACAGTGTCAGTTTAGCTCTTGGGTTATTTAACTAATTGCTTCCTGGAGCAGATCTCACCTCAGGTTCACAGTAATAAATCAGAATGCTGACGTGCAACATGGTCTTCCTGTGATTAAGGAGAAAGTAAATATAGTTTATGAAGAGCTTGAACTTTGCTGTGCTAAAGATGTTGCGTTCCAAACCGTGAAGTAAAACTACTCTGTAAAATATTTTTAAAAAATGTAAATATAAAATGAATATAAATGTTAATATAAACATAAAATATAAAAAAACAACACATTAATACATTTTAAAATATTAAATAAATTGTAACAGTTAAAAAAAATTAAGTAACAATTTATGTAATTTTAAAGGTCAGGTATAGAAATACACAGCAGCAACACAAACATGTTCACTTCCTGTCCAACAACAGGCAGGAACTGTGTCTGATGCCTGATTAAAGCCATGTGACATGTGTCAGCTCTGTATTACCAGAAATGGTTGTTGTTTTATTTGCTGCTTTCATATCTCCCCAGACACTTTGACATTTGCATGCCAGCACACACACGTTTCGGTCGGCAAATTTGGGCTGACTGAAATGTACCTGACTGTTGATGACGTTCTTCTCCTTTTCCATCCCCGCAGATATGAGAGCACTTGAGGCCTCCAGGGACATTCTCACGAACTGCCATTTTGCCTTCGGTCTGTTGGGTCTATGTCTTCTTGATCTGTTCTTATCTACTCAAGTGTTTTTCTCAGACTGCCAACATCAGGACTGCAGGATTTAAAAATACATTATACTTTCTTCCCCTCCGCAGTGTTGAAGAGCTCATAGAAATGTGCTGTTAATAAGCTTTCCACATGAGAAAGATCAAATAAACCAACTTTAACATACTGAGATACGGTCCGAGTGGTTCTTACCCTAATGCAAAATGAGAAAAACAAAAGAAAATGGTCACACTTTATATTAAGGTCCAATTCTCGCTATTAACAAACCATTAACTACGACTTTTACCTCAATAAACTCCTAATTTGCTGCTTGTTATTAGCTAGTAAGGTAGTTTGGTAACACTTTATTTTACGGTTTCTTAACTAGTTGCTTATTAGCATGCATATTACTAGAATATTTGCCATTTATTAGTACTAATTAGGCACATATTAACACCTTATTCTACATTACCTTATTCTACATCCCTAATCCTACCCAATACCTAAAATTAACAACTACCTTACTAACTATTAATAAGCAGCAAATTAGGAATTTATTGAGGGAAAAGTTGTAGTTAATAGTGAATAAGTGTTCCCTATTCTAAAGTGTTACCAAAAAATCCTAGAGAATTAACATAATACTGTCAGGCGTCGTGTACGGGAAGGAGGAGTAGGGACGAGGAAGTCAGGAACACGCACTTTATTAATATAATCCACACCAGGGAACAGGAATGAACAGGAACAGCAGGGAAATCACACGCTGATACAACAAAAAGTAACATAAATGACTTTAAGACCCGACAAGAAACTAAGAACTGAATCAAACTTATATAACCAAGCTAATGAAAACAGGACAGGTGTAAGTGATTAAACAATGATGTCATAACAAGAAATGGAACAGGAAAGACCAAATAAGGACACACAAGGGAAAAACCAACAAAACAGTCCATAGGGGTGTGACATTACTCCCCCCTCCCGTAAGGCGCGTCTTGCGCCGTAACAGATACACCGGGGAGGGGGGGTGGGCGCCCTGGAGGCTCGTCCAAGGCAGACACAGGAGGGAGAGGAGGTACGACTCCAGGGCGGATCAGGGAGCTCAGGGAGCCATGGCGAAGCATACAGTCCGGGATGCCATGGCGGGTCAGGGAGCTCGGGGAGCCACGGCGGAGCATACAGTCCGGGATGCCATGGCGGGTCAGGGAGCTCGGGGAGCCATGGCCGAGTACACAGTCGAGGCAGCCATGGAGGATCAGGGAGCTCGGGGAGCCATGGCCGAGTACACAGTCCAGGCGGCCATGGAGGATCAGGGAGCTCGGGGAGCCATGGCCGAGTACACAGTTCAGGCGGCCATGGAGGATCAGGGAGGGCACAGGCTCAGGAGGACGCTCAGGAGGCGCCGGCTCAGGAGGGCGCCGGCACAGGAGGGCGCTCTGGAGGCGCCGGCTCTGGAGGGCGCTCTGTTGGCGCAGGCTCTGGAGGGCGCTCTGGCTCTTGACGGCGCCCCGGCTCTGGACGGCGCTCTGGCTCTGGAGGACTGGACGGGATTAGCGGAGACGTGGGAGGGCTGGACGGGACAGGTGGTCCGAGCCGTTGGTGCGGCATGTGGGGGCTCGCAGCGTGTTTCAGAGGGGTTCGGACGACGAGACATGTAATCCTCCTCGACTTCGAAATCAGAGCCATTCAAAAAAAAGGGCTACATTAATCAGTTTGATCAGGGGATACTCACAAACGGGAAGATCACAATGGATAGTCTCTTCGTCCAACCCCAGCTGAAAACACGCACCTAAAGCAGCGTCTGAACCCCTCTGAAACACGCCGCATCATGTCGGCTCACACCACGCCGGGAACCCCCACATGCCGCACCAACGGCTCGGACCGCCTGCCCCGCCCCAAACGAACCCCCCTGGTCCAAGGCTCCAAATACATACACTATACAGGACTCTATGCTTCTAACCACAGGTGGAGAGCTGTAGATCCAACCACACAACTTTATGACACGGTTTGCAAATGTTCACTTGAACAAGCATTTTAGTTTTAGCGCCATGTTAAAAAATAATACAAATCTAAGATACAAAATAAAAGTCATATTAATGTTAAAGTCATATTAATATTTTAAGAAAAAATCTAAATTATGAGAATAAAGTCAAAATATTTTGAAAATAAAGTTACAATTACAAGAATAAAGTTGAAAAATTTGGAGAACAAAATCAAAACTTTAAAGTTATAATATATAATAAAGTTATTTCACTTAATTTTTACTTTATTCTCAAAATATATAAACTTTATTCTTGTAATTTTTACTTTATTCTCAAAAATATTTTGACTTTATTCTCAATTTGCTATGACTTTATTCTAGCAATTTTGACTTTTTCTCAAAGTATTTCAACTTTATTCACATACTGCTATGACTTTATTTTCGTAATTTTGACTTTTTTTTCTCAAAATATTTCGTCTTTATTCTCGTATTGCTACCACTTTATTCTCATAATTTTGACTTTTTTCTCAAAAATTTTGCCTTTTTTTCCTCAAAATATTTTGACTCTATTCTCGTAATTTTGATTTTTTTTTCCTAAAAATATTATGACTTTAATCTCATAATTTAGATTTTTTTCTTTAACGTTGTACTAAAATGCTGTCGTACATTTGAACTATGACTTCCAGAAACACTGAAACATTATGCTACTGTAGTAATAACGGAACTTGTATGGAAGCCTGTTTCCACCACAGGATTAAAAAAAAAAAAAAGGTAATTGCAACTTTTCAGCCCACAATTTTGACTTTATTTTTAGAATTTTGAGATATTAACTCACAATTGCAGGTTATAATGCAATAACTTTCAATTCTGACTTAACATTTTATATCATCCAATTTGTAACTTCGTAATTGTGATTTTTTTTAATTTTGTATTCAGTGGCGGAAACAAGCTTTCATAAACTAGTGACTATAGCTGGTTAAAAACTAAGCCTTTCTAGTATGTATCTCTTTTAAAATACACATTTGCATTTGTATAATTTTGTGCACATGCAGGTTATAAAAATATTTTTATTCTGTATATACATATGATTAGTCGTAGGACGCATTTGACCAAGTTAATTAACCTGCCAGCTTTATTTTATCTGTTCATTCACTGTTGAGCTTCAGCTAAATTTGAAATTTTTTCTAATTATTTTTAATTGTTTCTATTTTTGTAGCCAACTGACTAACAAAAACAAAATGTCTTCTTTTGTATTACGTAGAAGAAAGGAAGTCATACAGGTTTGTGGAACAACATGAGGATGAGTAATTGATGAAAGAATTTTAATTTTTCAGTAAACCAACCATAAAACAATCATTTTCGGCCGTCATTTTATTGACAAGAGTAACACTGCCCTAAGAATGAGCAATAGTAATAATGAGGCTTGCCTTAACAAATACCTCTAATAACATTTCTGCACAAATAGTGAATCTAGTTGACCTCAGGGTCAAAACGACCTCCTCCTACTCTCAGTGTTTTATATTCATTCTTCCACCTCCAACAAAAAACCTGTGACTTCTCCTTCACACATTTACCAATGGCATGTCTTTTCTGCCAACATACACGTAGCTCCAATCAAGAGCAGATGGAGAAAAAGAGCTGCGAGCGGTAAAAGCCTGTGACCTCACTTATACTCCAAATCATTGCTTATGTTTCAAATCATATTAGGAGGCTCTCATAAAGTCAAAGAACTCTTAATTGCCAACCTCCATGCGCTCTTGTCGCTAAAATGTTTGTCACATAATTATTGCACTTGAAGCTGTTTATATGAGAGTGCCTTCTCTAATTATCGCTCAGATAAATGTTATTGTTAATAATAGTGTCAGAGCTCATGTTGCTTCAGACTATCGGCTTTAGGACACAATTAACATTGGGGCAGAACACACACGCACCAAAATGAAAGCATTGTCAATTAAACACTTCAATGCCTACCCAAGAGCCACCTGAGAGATGTTCAGTTTCTTTGAAAAACACAGCAAGTAAAGCAGATTGAGAAAATGCATGGAACACACTGTGCATGCATTATGAATGAATTAATAAAATGTAATTAAGCTCTGAGACCAGATCTTTTGGAAGTCCTAAAAAAGTGTTTCCAGTGACGTTTACAGAGATGTTTCCAGAGACGTAACATTTGTTTTTTTCTACACTGAAAGAGGAAGTGCTGAGAAAGGTCACACAATCACAGCCAGTCATCTTTGATGTTATATATTATACAGTTATGTGGTTGGAATTGGACCAACGAAATTTCAAGTGGATGGTGCAACCCAGTTTAACACGACAGAAATAGAATTAAGCAAAATGTATGGTTGTTCGCTGGAAGTCACAATAGCAACAGAAGGATGAAAACTCACGCCATTGGTTGTGCCAGTGTTGCTATGTAAAGCTATGCTCAAATAAACAGAGCAATGTTTTGAGACACTGGTGAAATAAAAAAAACATTGCTCTAAGTGTCCTGACGAGGGGTGTGTTTCCTGTACAACGACGTAACTTGCTGATTAACCTCCATATAGTTGTGGAAACAAACTAATCACCACTGTTTACCGAACACGATCGCATCTCCATCCTTTGAGCCACATTAGTTTAACAATGTAGGGCCGTTGTTAATGACGTCATGCACTGTGGTGGAGTAATAACTTCTGCTATTTAACTGATTAGAGATCTCTAAAATGCAGCTATACTGAACATTGCACCTGATGACTAATTTACTATTTTTTGTTCCCTGTCATTTTACTTTATTTTTATATTATTATTTTTTTTTTTTATTTTGTTTGATGCGCACTCTTCAAAAACGGCGCTTATAGAGGGCGTGCAAAATTACATAGATTAAAATGCATTTATATTTAGATAGAGTGGAAGATATAGATTGTACTGCATGTTAGCTTACTTATTGTGCTCAAGAGCAGAATTTATTGAGCCCATATGTCTTACTAATAAGGAACTATGCTTCTAACCCCATGTCGAGAGCTGTAGTTCCAACCATGTAAGTTTGTGACGCTGTTTGCAAATGTTCCTTTAAACTATGGTTTCAGGAAACGCTGAATCGTTGAATTATGTTGTAATGATGGAACTTGGCTAATGATGCTTCTGGGAAACGCACCCCAGCTCGACACAGCAACACCATTTGGGGTGGGATTATGTGTTTTTCTGACCAATGGCAGATGAGGAGTGTTCCAGAAACCTGTTTGGAAGCAATAATTATAATGACAAATCTATTTGGTCTAGTGGCACAAAAATGACAAATTTCAGCTTTGATGCCTGCCTGTAGAGCTATAATACTGTGTCATTAGTGTACTTGATTTGTGAAGTGGTTGTTACATGTTTTAACTAGGGCTGTGAATTGATGGCAAAATGTTCTTTTATTATTATTTAAATTAATATTATTGATTTTATGTTTTGTTTTGTTTTTTTTAATCACAATAATATTTCACCATAGCTATATTTACACATTAAATTCTCAAATGGAGTCAACATAAATTAAGTTATTTTTAAAAGATTAGTTCACTTTCAGAAAAAAAAAATGTCCTGATTATTTGAGAGAGGTCTGTCTGGCTGCAGACATGCACTTGCATTTTCAGACTTGCACTCTCAGACAACTGCACTTCTGCAAATGATGTCACTTGAAGGCTATTTTATTTTTATTGTTTTATTCTATTTTATTTTAGATTTTATTTTTATTGAATCTCTCAACATTTTACAACAGTAGCCAGGTGGTGAAGACAAGAAAAAAGAAACTAGACGAGACGCTGTGGTGGTTAAACGATTAAAACTAATTTAATAGCATAACGTACAGGGTCCTGCAAGTCATCTGTAAGAGATAAAGACAAAACCCGCAAATCCGTGGCCACAGAACAGCAGAATGCGCAAAGTCTCTAGTTAAGCATTTTCCTGCTGTAGAAAACCAATAACACTTAATATGGCTTAATGTATTAAGATTCATTAAGTACCATTAAAAGATCAAATAATATAGTTTATTACTTTAATGTACTTTAAGGCAAGCATATGGCCATGAACACAACGCACTTAATGTGGCAAAACGAACTAAGATGATAAAGACCAAATTCAGTCTAAACCTTATTGTTGACAAACTATATACCAGCAGATTTGAACACACATTAAGAAGTGTATTAAGTGATATTAAAAGGACCAACTCTGTATAGGCAAGCAAACGTGCCCAGAACACAATGCGTTTAATAGACATTTTACTCTCTGTAGAGAATATTCTATATGGGAAAACGTGAACAAACGCGGCGCTGTGTTTATTCTGGGCTCACCTGCTTGTCTGTAGTCCTTTTAGTAATGAATAGGACCATACTGAGTTTAGTCTTTGTCATCTTTTCCTCCACGTTTTGCAGAGGAAAACAATATATATACATATACATTATATTAATAGACTGTATATCAAATAATCACCATCATGAAAGATCATGCGCAGTTAGTTGCTCGTCTGTGTACTTCACTTAAGAAAGTTAGGGTAGGGTGTTCGTTTGACTTTCTTTGCACATTCGCTTTGTAACCACTGGGTCAGTACTTTTGCCTACGTCACGAATGACCATGTGACTACGTAATCCGTGAAGTCAAGCTAGAGCAAGACGAGCATTTGTGGTTAAAAAGTATATAATTTTTAAATTTTTTTAGAAAATGACCAATCGTTTGGCTAGACAAGACCCTTTTTTTTGGGATCGTGTAGAGTAACATTTTTAACTGATATATCTTACCATAGTTTCCCAGATGATAAGTCACAGTACATTAAGACAAACGTTTTGTATTACAAGTTTTGTGTTATGTTTAAATATGCAAATGAGGCATTATCTAATGAAATTTGTACACTTTTACAGAACAAAAATCTGAATATTGGCTAAATCTGTGGGTTCAAAACTTTTTTTTTTCTTTTTGTTGACATATTGGAGTTAAAAATGAATAAATAAATAAATTACCAAGAGGTTTATGGATATCTTTTACCTCTTATAAATCAGAAAATACTGTCAACAGCCAGAAGAAAAAATATATATATAAATATATATAACAAAATAAATGTTATATAAATCTGGCAAATGGTATATGAACAAATCCCTGAGGAAATATAGATAGGAAAAAAAACTGGAGTAGAGAGTTATTTATGAGGGGAAAAAACAAAACAGCCTTTAAAGATAAGTATTGTGACTGAATGGGGGCAGCCTAATGGTTGGGGAGTCAGGCTTATAACCGAAAGGTTGCAGGTTCGAGTCCCATGTCTGGCAGGGATTGAAGGTGGGGGGAGTGAATAACCAGTGCTCTCTCCACCCTTAATACTACGAACACGAGTCCCTTGAGCAAGGCACTGAACCTCCAGTTGCTCCCCGGGTGCCGCAGCAATAGCAATGTGGCTGTGTTTTCACTACTGTCATGGAAACAAATAAACCAAAATATTAAAACTGACTTGTGACCATGCCTTTGCTTTCTGGCTTCAAATATTAGCATGGTCATACCACGCGAGCCACAAATAATAGGGGAAAATATTTAATTAATTGCATTAATTGCCGCTTTTGTAAATATTAACTTACAATGGACATAAAGGGTCTGGTATTTCCCTCACATACCCACACTAAAGGGACACCAACAAATTTTAAAAGGTTTCTACCTCACTACTAGTTTTAAGCACAATTAAAGCAACATTACAGTAATCTGTCAAACCTTTGTCTCTCCAATACTACACTCGTGAGTGGGTGGTTGTCTCACACTCCTATCTGTTTGTCCTTTCCCTTGGGGACACTTTAGCGTTTGTCACCGGAGTCACTCCATCATTCCACAGCCCGGTGTGTGGCAGCTTCTTTCAGGACTGCAGGGGAACAATCTATACAGATAAGCAGCTGATGAGCGCTCTGTGCTTCATAAGACCTCACAATGTTTTTTTCATCTTTCATTTACTTCCAGAAAGTCGGAGGTTAAATGCAGAGCAGCTGAAAAACAAACACTGAAATACTGTGCGCTCAATAACACAGAGGTCTTGCCTCCATTGTGAGTGTGGTTTGTTTGGGAAGAGCATAATGTGTATTATGCATTGGGTAATTGGATTGACTTTGCCTTTGCAGTGAGAATGAAAGGACAAAATTCAATATGGGTGCTTGTCACAATAGCCATGACTCACTAAAATGAATAAGCCACTCAACATGTCTTTATAGCAAAGCTACAAATGCTGGCAACAATGTGCAAACAAGGTGTGCGACCTCTGTGGGTTCAGGGAAAAAGAAGATTAACAACTTAAACTGGCTTTACTTTCTAATTTGGTCAGGTATATAGTTGTGATATCATTCTTTCTTGTGTTTTGGGATAAATTGCAATAACTTTGATAAACAGAACCATACATGTCAAACAACGTGGACTGAGTTTAAGTGCACATTTACATGCTGTTCCAGCTTTTACTATTACAGTACATTGGCTCTCATCTCTTGTACACCATTAAACACGTGTCTAGAAAAGGTCACTTCTCACAAACAGGAAATGTGCAAAAGGCTGTTAAACATGTTGACCCAGACAATTGATCTTACCATGCCACGTGGAAGGAGGGTACGTTTTTCGTCCGATAACTGTGAGACCAGCCATTGGGCATTTAAAAGAAAACTTCAAAACTGTTCAGCTGGAAAATTACATGTTGAAAGAACAAACATTAATGTGAAAGGCTATCGATCGTCGGTTCAGTGCAATAAAGTTTTGTTTCTTCTCTTATTTAGTAATCAATATTAATCAGCTCCTATTTTGTGGATTGTTTCTGCTAGGTACATATTTTTGAAAATGGCTACACTAATAGCAAACGTCACAGTTTAATGTGTCTTTTTTTACTCTTTGGTCCATAGGAAAGAGAGAAAAAAGGGAAAAAGTGCCCTGGAGCTAGTCAGTTGGGTCTAAAAAGGTGTTACTGTGTGAATTGTGGTCAGTCTAGCCTGCTAGATGTGTCGCCTCTGCCATGAAAAACTGTTCAGAAACACTCAGCTAGAACTCATTTATTGTTGCTGAGAATGGGATTATAGTACCACAAATATTAGAGCCCCAAGCCAAAAGGTGCGAAATGTATAATTTCCTTCAGAAGTAATAAATTTGGATTACAGTTCTGCCATTGGACTCAACCAAAATCTCAGTATTGTTCATGGGAAATCCAATGTATTTACAAATGTTCCCCTTAATGAAAATTAGAAGTCATATATCTAAAAAGCAAAGAGTTGTCCCTGTCTCTGGCCTCACCTGCACCTGGGTTATTTCACTTATATTCTTTCCTTCAGACTTTAATATTTCAGCTGCTCTCGGTTTGTCTTTCACAGGCTTTTGCCACTGCACTGGAAAACAATAACTCTGATTTTGTTGTGCATTATGGGAAAAAGTGTTAACTCTGAGTCAGAATCTATCTATCCATCTATCTATCTATCTATCTATCTATCTATCTATCTATCTATCTATCTATCTATAGAAAAAAGAACAAAAGTTGAACAGACAGACAGAGAAAAAGAGTGTAAGATAGATGTCTTAGTCATCCACAGAGAATGGGATTATACAGAGGGCAAAATGTCAACGGAAGTTGGAATTTGCCTTTAGGTTCAGTGTTTAATGTGGATTAGAAATCCTCTGAGCTTTTTTCATTTCACAATATGAATGCTAATGAAGAAAAAGGGCTATGTGCAACACAAGGCAGGACAAATATAAGCCTTTATTCACTCTTAAATCAAATCATTTATCAACGCATGTATACACAAATGACAATAAATACGGATTAAATCAAACCTCATCGGTTCTTGCATGTCACATTCCTAAATGTCATGAAGTTGTGAGAACCAATGTGGTTTTTTTGTTTGTTTGTTTGTGTTACCATATTTGATGCATTCTCTGTGCACATATTTGGAGTTGATTTGAAATTATTTGTTTCTAAAGTTAATAAAAGCTTGTTTTTTATCTGTTCTGTTCATCATACAAGTGATTGTGTGCTTTCTGAAGAATATAACAGTTGAATCATATTGATTAATGTTGCACTCCCGTGAGAGTAACCATTTGGTTTTTGAAAGTTTTGGATGCCACAGATCATAATATGGATAAAATCAACTGAAACATTTATTCAGAATATCTTCTTTTGTGTTCTGCAGCAGAAAAAAAACTACATGAAGGTGAGAACATCATTTCTATTTTTTGCTGAAATATAATACGAATCATACTGATATTAAAGAATTTGGTCACACTTTATTTTAACCCTCTGTGGTACTGAGTTGCCAACAATATGGCAACAAGTACTTTCTATTTATTTCCTTGTTATTTTGAAAAAAATACAATATATTGCAATATGGTTATTAAATGGGTCGGCCCTAAGGTAGTCAATGATATGCTGTTTTTAAGCCACATGACATTTGAATGTTCCTCCAAAACACTTTTTTCCACTGTCACCCCAACATGGAGGACACCTGTGAAAGTGCTCCAGAAACTGCGCTGTAAACCTAATTTCTGAACATCTCTTCCCAAGGGGGATTTTTCTGCATCATCTTTGGATAGTAAATGACATATTTTTAGTCACAAATCAACATTATCTAACATAGTTTTTCTGTAAAATGAGAAAATGTCAATGTTGCCATATGGCAACACTGTAAAATAGTGGAATTGAAGTAATGTATTTCCCCATTGGGATTTTTTAATGAAAGTGACATCAATAATTTGATTGCAGTTATTTATTTATTTGACGTGTTTGTTGTAGTATATGTGTATTTATGTATAAATAAGAATTTTTTTTTTTTTTTTTTGTCTTTTCAGAAAATGAATAGAACAATATTTCACGGAAAGGGCAATTTTGGGCCATTTTCCATTGTGGTACACTGTTGCCTAATGATCTCCTAATGAGTTGATGATCTTAATCAGATGTGTTAAATAAGGGAGACATGCAAAATATGCAGAGCAGTGGACCCCCAGGACCAGGATCGAGAACCACTGCAGTAGAGGGTTCAGGTCCAATTCTTGCTATTAACAAACCATTAACTATGACTTTTGCCTCAATAAACTAATAATTTGCTGCTTATAAGTAGTTATTAAGGTAGCTGTTAAGTTTAGGTATTGAGTAGGATTAGGGATGTAGAATATGGTCATGCTAAATAAGTGCTTTGTAAGTACTAATAAATAGCCAATATGTTATGAATAGGCATGCTAGTAAGCAATAGTGAGAATTGTTCCCTATACTGAAGTGTTACCGGAATTTTACTTGAACAAACCTGGATTCATAAACAAGTTGTAGGTGTTAGATTTCCCACAAGCAGGGTACGGATACAAGTTCAGGGGGGTTGCAAAAGAGACCCAGTGCTCTCATGATGAGATCAATACAGTGTTTCTGCACTATTAGCATCACCTCTAGACTGATAATAACTGCAACTCTGCTTCCTGACGCTTCTACAGCTTCTATTGTCTTCATTTGCTTAACATTGTTAGACTCATTGTTCGCCATTCCCAGAAACATTACAGAAGCCACAACAGTAATGCATTCTATTCACAGTAATTCTATTCTATTCATGAGTTGTAATGTGTCTAATGGGTGTTTGTGTGTTGCTGAATCAATCTCATAGAAGCAACAGCTTGCTACTGATTTTGTTAGTGTATGGGCTAACATATGGGGCACCAAGTGTAACCAGACTGATTTTGTGTAGTGAATGAATTACGTGACATGGAATGCAGTATTTGAAGAGCAGAGTTAGACTTTTGTTTCTTCCACAGAAAGACAAACGCCAACTGCATTTCATCAAGTGAAGAGTGAAAAATAATGTCAGCACTTGCGTTTGTTTGTACTGTGTCACAAAATATGTCTTGCCTTGATTTTTTTGTGATTATTTACGTTTTAAATGAACTAATTAAATTAATTCAATTTAATGCTTCAGAAAGTCTAAATGTATTTCATTAGATGCCATAGGTAAATAACTATAGAAGAATAGAGTGTGGTATGCTGTAAAACAATCTGCACTACAAAACCATTATATATTTATTAGTACAAAACTGAAACTGATATGACAACAAATACCAGTTTGCAATAGCAAGCTGTATAATGAAGTCTTTTGTTACATGTTGTATTTATTTATACATCAATTTCCCTTATAAACAAATCTAAAAAATAATAAGTGCATTCACCCTTAGGAGGGGATGAAGTATAAATCTGAGGTCAAAAGTTTACACACACCTTGCAGAATCTGCAAAATGTTAAATATTTTACCAAAATAAGTGTGTGTATTTGAACCCTTTCCAACAACGACTGTGTGATTTTGAGATTCATCTTTTTACACTGAGGGCAACTGAGGGACTCATATGCAACTATTACAGACACTAACTGATGCTCCAGAAGGAAACACGATGCATTAAGAGCTGGGGGGTGAAAACTTTTTGATCAGGGTAAATTTAACTTATTTTGTCTTTTGGGAAACAAGTATTTTCTGTAGCTTCTGAAGAGCAGTATTAAATGGAAAATTATTATTTACATCGTTTATGATTGTTTAGAGCCATTTGAATAAATTATATTTAGGCAAAATAAGAAAAATGTACACATCTTCATTTTGTTCAAAGGTTTACACCTGATAATATACCAGTATCTTATTCAAGTCAGTATTAAATAACAAAATAACATGCATTTTGTATGATCTCTGCGTTTTGCAGATTCTGCAAGGTGTATGTAAACTTTTGATCTCAACTGTACATTTTTGACAATATGCAACTTGCTACTGTCCATTTGCTATTGCAAAGTTTTGTTTACAGCAAAGAAAAACCAGTCTCATCTTGGCTTATATCAACATACTCTGACATTTTCCTTCACAAATCCTCATTTTGTACTTCTAATTCATGACCGATGTTTTGTTTTGCTCTCGCTACACTTCCATATCACTTCTCACCAGCTTACACTATGCCTACATCCAAGCTTCATCTGCTGGAACAATATTCTCTAGCGAATATGTGAATGACAGTTATTCACTTCAAAGTGCTTTTTCATGATGGATGGATGCACTTTTTGGGCTTCAAAATCTCAACACCCATTCACTGCCATTATAAAGCTTGGAAGAGCCAGGACTTTTATATATATAACTCCAACTGTAATCATCTGAAATAACCCTAGTGGAAAAAACAGCATATGCTGGTAGGTATGTTTTGATTCTGGGATTCTGGTTAGGTAGGTTTTGATGCTGGTTTAAGATGGTCCTTAGCTGGTTTATGCTGGTCCTTAGCTGGTCATGTTGCTGGTCAAGGACCAGCATAAACCAGCAAAGGACTAGTTTAAACCAGCATCAAAATCTATACCAGCATATACTGTTTTTTTATATATATTAAGTTTTTTTTTTTTTTTTTTCAACAGGAAAGAAAGTCAAATACACCTAGGATAGTTTGATGGTAAGTAAATCATGGGGTAATTGTCATTTTGGGGTAAACTAGCCCATTAGTATTAAGTGGGATCCAAAAATTTGTCAGAAAAATTAGGAAAACTTAGAAATAACTTAAAATCTGAAGTGCAGCATATAAAAGTCCCTTGCAATGTGGTGGTGAGTTTTACACAAACATGCATCACTCATGTTTTCATTCACAAAATGTCAAAATCTTGTTGTGCATCTTATCATATCAATTTTGTAATAAAGGTCCTTGCATACTGAGTCCAACATGAAAAAAAAAAAACAAAAAAAACATCTCAAGTTGTGCCACTCACATTTATATACTGCCTCTGAAACTTTTGTCTGTCATTAAAATATTTGGATCGGTGAACGTGATTTCTCCAAGTACAGCATGTTCCTGGATCAACATGTTTGCTCATCCTGGAACAACATTCCAATCAACCAATCAGAAAATGTCGGTTTTAGGCTTAAAATCAGGGTTAGGTGCTTCTACACCCTTGTTAATAGGCTATTATTTCCCCCTGATTCTGGGAATAAATTATGGGTAAGGTTAGGTTAGAATAGTAACGTTGATCCAGGATGTCTTACTTGGCAAAATCACAGCAACCCTTCTAATTTGCTGCTTATTAAGGTAAGGTTAGTAAGGTAGTTATTAAATTTAGGTGTAGGTATAGGGTACGATTAAGGGATCCAAAATATGTTCATGCAAAATACATGCTTTATAAGTATGAATAAACAGCCAATATGCTAATAATATGCATGATAACAAGCAACTAGTTAATGGTGAGAATTGGTTACTACACTAAAGTTTTATCAGCTTTACTGTATTTAAAATCAAACATCGGTTATCTGATAAACACAAAATTTTAACTAATTTCTAATCTTTTTACTGTTATATTTTGGTCCTATTTTAGCATGGCTGATTACAACAATCATCAGGTATTCTGGTTGTACTGTTACATTAATCAGTCAGGTCCTCACTGTCATTATTAGAACTGCTCTTTTCTAGTGCCCTTCTATGGTTATGAAGATCTAGTCTTCCTGATAGCCCTAATACTTTGCCTTTTGACATCAACCCAGAGGCCTCCAATGGATCCCTGTGGCAAGAGGGCGGGTGGTGACAATGAGGCTGCTGTTTCTCTGACTCACACACTCAAAGTAATTGTCACACTCATACACCAACGTCCTCGTATCCACTCCAAATGATGGACTCTGCCACTGGATTATTTAATGAATCGTGCTGCCCTGTTTTCGTGGAGATTATTGTGGAGTGTCGAACGCCGGTTGCTCTGTAGGACTGAAGCTCATTGCTATTCATTATGCAGATTTTGTTCCGTTGAGATGCTGAGAGGAGATGCTTTAGGGGCCAGCAGCCTTGACCAGGTTAAACCAAGATATCAGAAAGATGATATCTCATTTGCAATATGTGTATGGATTTGTTTAGTGCGTGAAACTAATTTAGTCAACTAATTTAGCATCTAGAGGTTAGAGGTTTAGACCCAGATTACATCAGCATGTAAATACAGGATATAACAGTAAAATATATGGATAATAATAGTACTTTAGCAAGAACCCATACTTATTCAGTCATAACTATAAGGTCAATCATCTTGTGCATTTGCTGTCAGGATATGGAGATGATCCTAACAACACATAATGGTCTATGTTTATGTAAGTTCTAAACTAGAAATCTAAACTGACTCATAATCAACTCTTTAAAGTTTTTCATTTTAAATGCCCTCTTAACATGCAAAGACTGTTTTAAAACTACAATAAAACTAACAATTGACTGTAAGAACAAAGTTACATTAACAGTGTTATATACTTGTAATAACAGTGTAATATGTAGATAATAATAGACTATGGGTTCAATCATCAAGTGCACTGGGTGTCAGGTTATGTAGATGCTCTAAACTACACATAATAAATGGTCTATAATTGTGTAAGTTCCAAACTAGTAATGGGAATCATTTCAAAGATAGGAGACTATATAATCGCACTTAAAGCTGAGCATCTTGGGTGCCCTCTAAAATGGAAAGATGGTGTTTTAAAACTACAATGACAGTATACAATGATTAACTATAAAATATTAAACCACACGCAGAAGGTATTCTAAGATTAGTACAGTTTTGAAAGTAAAAAAAGGTGTAGAGGTCAATCAATGATTTAAATCAAATTTTCTTCTCCGTCATTTTCTTCATCATCACAAATTGGAACTAAGCTGTGAATGTTGGTGTTCTGATGTTCATCACAGTTTGTCATACATCTGGGATGCAAAATGGTCGTTCTTTGCAAAAGATGGCTTCAGTGTGCACATTATTGGATCAGAATATTCATTCGGTGCTGTTCCCACCTGGAAGATATAAAACATACCAACCATCTGTTTGTGAACCATTCTCAAAGAATTGTAAGATATATTTTAGTTTTCCAGTTTCCTTGGTATCAGTATTGACTTGAAATCACCCCTAAATCCAAAGAAAAGAGCCTTTCACTCAGTGAGAGGTCTTTGTTGTAATGTTCCAAAAGTTTTAATAATCCCTCAAGAGAAAACCAATTTAACTGATTATTATAAATCATTGTTCATTTGCATTGTTGAGTCTAGACTCTCAAACACGAGTGGATGTTTATACACACATCATTTTGAGGAGTAGGTGGTCAAGTGTGTGAAATCGCAGAAAAAGACAAACCCACAATGAAAACACGCATAAAATGTGACACACAGCCTCAATAAAATAGAAATGTATCATCTTTTCCAATTCATGACTCACAATTATATGCATCATTCACTGACAATAGATAGTTTCTTTATGATATGTCAAATTTATTACAAATATTACAGAGACACAGTCTTGATTTCCAATAAAACTGAAAGCTAATATGTTTAAATACTTACAATGTAACTAAAATGTCAATAAAACACGATTCACTCTGAACTTTTATCCCTTACAAAAATTAACCATGGTTTTACTACAAATAAAACAAAAAAAAAACACATGGTTACTATAGTTAAACCATGGTAACCACAAATTAACCATGCTCTTGCTACACTAACCATAGTTTAAGCATGGTATTTGTAGTAAAACTATAGTTACACAAATGGTAATCAATGTGCTACTAAAATGTTACTACACTTTTACTATGATAAAACCATGGTTAATGTTCGTAAGGGCATGGTCACACTTTTTGAGGACCAGTTCTTGCTATTAAATAACTATTAACCCTTGTGCGACCTCATGGACATTTTTGTCTTTTTCGGTTTTATTTTTTTTTTATCATTTTGCCTGTGTGTCAACTGCATACATTTTGGCACAGGTGTGTATTTTTATGGGAATTTTAATATTTCACCCTCATTTCCTTTTATAAATCTATTTTACACTAAAATAGTTCCTCTCAGGACCTTAGGAGAAGTCCACTTCCAGAACAAACAGATAATTTACTCACCCCCTTGTCATCCAAGATGCTCATGTCTTTCTTCAGTCAATAAGAAATTATGTTTCTTGAGGAAAACATTCTAGAAATTTTCTTGATATAGTGGACTTCAATGGTGCTTCCAAGTTTGAACTTCCAAAATGCAGTTTAAATGCAGCTTCAAATGGCTCCAAACGATCCCAGCCGAGAAAGAAGGATCAGTCATTTTCTAAACAAATTGACAGTTGATATACTTTTTAACCTCAAACGCTCGTCTTGTCTAAGTCTGCGTGCACTCTGGTTTTTTCCTGTTCAATACGGTCAATACAGTTAGGGTTTGTCAAAAAACTCCCATCTCGTTTTCTTTCCCAACTTCAAAATCATCCTACATTGTTGCAGAAGTACCGATACAGTGTCTACAAAGTAAACATTCAGAGAAGATCAAATGCCCTTTACAAAAAATGGTAAAACAGCAATGTAGGACGATTTTGACGTTGAAGAAGAAAACAAGACGGGAGTTTTTCGACATACCCTAACTGTATTGACCCGGATTACACAGACTACGCATGCGCATCGCAGTGACAAGACAAGATGAACATTTGAGGTTAAAAAGTATATAAATTGTCAAATTGTTTTAAAAATGACAGATAATTTCGCTAGATTTCTTCTTCCTTGGCTGGAATCATTTAGAGCCAT
Organism: Labeo calbasu; assembly: GCA_019740295.1. NCBI lineage: Eukaryota > Metazoa > Chordata > Actinopteri > Cypriniformes > Cyprinidae > Labeo > Labeo calbasu. Next base: position 23,992 of record JAHKKF010538441.1, read on the forward strand.
TTGAAGCTGTATTTAAAGTCCATTTTGGACATTCAAACTCGAAATATTCAGGAATGTTTTCCTCAAGAAACATAATTTCAATGTTATTGACTGAAGAAAAAAAGACATGAATTTGTATTATTTTTTACTACATGGTGCCATTTTTTCAAGTTTGCATATAAAGCTGTTTTCTGCTTATGCATTTTATAGGGTCAATTGGATAAATTCTGCAGCTATAACTGTGTGGGTATGTTGGTATGGATGTCAGATTGTGGTTTGTACGTGTTTCGTAAATACATTTTTTGTGTGTTTGTGTGTTCGGACCTGTAATATTTGAAAGAGAGAAATTATACTGTACTGAAAATCACAAATCCCACCACTGTATATGCCAGTGGAGCTTTGCTGGAAACAAATGGGAAAAGTTTGGTACTGCACCCAAACAGAATCTTACTAAAAGCTAATTTTTTGAGATATCAACCTCAAATTTGGAATACAACTTGTTTAGATTCATGGCTTTGATTTTCTATCAATTGTTGAGTTAAAAATCTATTATTGCTCAAGAATCATTTTCATAAACTTAAACCTCTGTAACAATTTTTTACAACTTTCTGAACTTCAACAATAATCTGCCAAGAGTCTTATTTAAAATGAGAAATTTAAGTCTGCACTCCCAAGCTTCAAATTTTTATGACAGTTTTTTTAAATGGACATTTTTTGCCCTCTATGAACCTATGTGTAATGTTTTTAAAATGATGCACAAGGGTTCTTCAAAAACTCCTAATTTCCTGCTTATTAATAATTAGTAAGGTAGTTGTACTAATGAACAGCCAATATCCTAATATGCATGCTAATTTAGCAACTTGTTTATAGTCAAAATTGGGCTCGAATCCAACCCCATTTTACTATAGTGCATAAATATATGAAGGATATTTTATTACAACAGAAAGTTCACACACCTGTGATGATGAACTCAACAATCAATCAACGTCACAACAATGAAAAAAAACATGGTGTAAGATTTTGAAATAGCTTTCACTTCAATAGTAAATTTAATAATTATTACAAAGAAACAGCAAGTACCACATTGAGTTAAACATGAAATACTGAAGTAGAATGTAAGTAGAATGGTATTTTATTGTAAAATACTCCGGTATTCTTTATTTAATTTAGAGCTTTTAAAAATATTTGTTTACCGTGTATTTGGACTGTGATGGCAGAGTCCTTTTTTTCTTCTGTTTTATTACTCAACCAGTTGAAAGTACTGTGAAACATTTGTCAGGTAAAGGTAAATCCTAAGCTTACAGAAGACATCCACTTGAGGCCAACCGTGTGCGCCGGGCTGTAGGTACTGCGTTTACCTGCATCCCAATGATGGACTCAGTCCTCTTGAAGACAATGGTTGCCTGAAGTCTTTTAGAGAACTGTGAGTTATTTTCTCATAGCAGGGTGTTTAGTGGGTGTTCAGAATTCAATGAGCGAAGGATCGGCGGGGTCAGACAAATTTATCCATCCTGCTCCCAGCTGAGTGCCTTCTCTTCTTTCTTTCTTGTCTTTAATGTTATGTTCAGTTTCTATTCTGTTGGGATCCTACATATGCTACAGATGTAGTAAGAATCTGCATCACAAGAAGTATCTGGCATTTTTACATTCTTGAAACATCTTCGCAATGTTATGTAAGGGGCTGTTTAGTTTCACTCAAAAAATGAAAACTACGTCAACATTTACTAATTTCGTTACAAACTGTTATGACTTTCTCATCAAACACAAAAAGAGAGGTTTAACACAATGTCTGAGGATATCTTTATTTTCCAAGCAATGAAAGAGGACAGGGAATGGCAAAATAAGCATGTATGATTATGTCTGACATGCATTCATTCTCAAAAACCAACAAAAAGAAAAGAAAATCCCATTCAAAAACGTCAAACTTAAATATGCATTCACTCATCGCAAGCATATAATTTGTACCAACCACAGTCATTTATTCATTAGAAACCATTCAGATTACATCCAATATGACATAATCCAATATAACAATGCAAGCAAGCAATGCACCTCTACAATATCCACATCTATCTATCACACAAAGTCAAATTCTCAAAAGAACAACATTTAAAGAAATCTTCTTTCATTTTCTTTCGTTATTAAGGTACTTGTCTTTCCATTCTGTCCTGCTGTGACTATTAAAATAAAATGATGCAATTTCTGCAAGGAGATTTCAAAGAAACAATATTACGCATAATTAGAAAACTTACTGTAAACCTCAATGCTTATATTTTGACAAAACAGAGCAATAGGGATATATACTCAATAAAGACATATTTGTGCATCTGCATCTTTGCACATGCATTGTAGCCTTTCTCTTTTTTGAGTATTTCAAACCCTTCAGACACTGGTACAGTCTGTGATATTTTCTGCTTAGAGAGAGATACTGAAGTTATTGTAGTGTATTATTATGTTCATACCAATGCATTAGCAAAGTATTACATTATTACAGTAGACAAACGTAGAATTCTCTTAAAACACATAATTTTGGGGAAGAGGGAGAAAAAAAATCCTTTTGTGATTTAATAAAATACATTTTAATATACTAAACGTTATGCTTAAATATACTCAATATAATTTAGTATAGAAATAATTATTATATACTATACTATACCTAATATGTTATAAATATTAGGTTTTTTAGATTTTTTTGTTTACTTTGCATGATATTTGTACTGTGATGGGTCGTCACTTGTATGTCTTTTGTAAAACAAAAAGACATTTGTGAGCCACTAGTAGAGTGTCAAACAGTGCAGTGCACATTAAAGACATCAGCATCCATAACATCAAAATGTGCATCCTACGGTCCATGGCCAAAGAAGGCTGAGCCCTTCTTGGCAGGGGGGAGGAAACTCAGTTGTTGTGGAGGTGCTTGTGCTTATGTGTAATTAGTGTGGTCTGACCTCTGGAGATCCTCCGGTCCCTTTGAGTGACAATGTCACAATCAGTATCCTGTGAGAATACCCTGCTGCTCTCGGTTCTGCGTCAAGCTTGCGCAAATACACAACCTCATTCATATACACAGACAGTGGGATTGCGCCTGTCGCTACGTGGGTCAAACAGAGCCAGCCCACTCAGAGCGCTATTTAAGGGCCTCTCTTGCACAGTGCAGCGAAGTTTCAGACACACTTGTTCTGCAGTCAGCGTGTGTTCTCCATCTCTCTCTCTCTCTCCTCCTCTCTGCTAGAGTTTCACCTGAAGGTATGATCTCAGTTCTTTCTTTATTTGAACGTTGAATGCTGCATGCTTACACCAACTGTTAAGCTTTCTGTTTAAAATCACCTTTTATTATTTTGAACAGGTTGCGGTTGTGTAAAATATTGTAGAATATTTCAAATATGTGCTTAAGTTACATGTCCTATTTTTGAATTTTAGTTTGTAGATTTGAACTAAAACAAAGCAGATATGAAGTGAGTGAAAGAGATGCGTTAGTGATCCAGTTTCAACAGAAATTTTGACAGAATCCATCTTCAGTTCTTACTGCTGTTGCTTCTTGGCTTGAATCCAAGACTTATTTAGAGACATTCATTTTTTTAATATCCCTCCACTCAAAAAAATACTAATTCGTTAAGTCAAAATTTGTAGCCCGGTAATTAATAAGATGGACCGCTTTGGCAAATGGCTTTTATTTGAAACTGGTGAGATAAACAGAAAAACCCTGAGCTGAGATACCCATATTATACACTGCAGGCAAATTAGTTGTATATCTGATGACTTAAAACATATTTACACTCTTGTCTGTAACCATGCTGGGTTTAATATCTTGTATGGAGGCGGGAAAGACTATTTTCTTTTATTTTGATGGTTGACAAATACCTTAATAATGAAAGAAAATTCACTAGTTTACAAGTCCCAACATGAATTTTAAAATCTTTTTTACTCATTAAAGAGCGTGTTGCAAAATTTTCATGAAGCGAAAGCAATATTAAAGCTCTAACGTGTGTGTGTGTGTACATTTCAGCCATGAACGCTGGAATCTGTGTGTGTGTGCTGCTGGCTGCCCTCTCCACCAGCAGTTGCCTTTCTCTCCCTACACACTCAGAAAATGGGGGTCAGTCTGATCTTGGGACCATAGTGGAACACACACGCCACACCCGTGCGGCGCCCTCCAGTGGACAACTCAGCCTGCTGTCCAAGCCAGAGGACGATGAAGAACCCCGCAGCAGCTTGACTGAACTACTGGCCAGAATCATCTCCAACAAAGGTGAAATCCTCCTTTCAAATTTTATATTTACTCAACTTTTATAAATTGCCCTTTATGCATTTTATGTTATACCCTCTAAACTATGAATTGCATTAACTGGTGAATTAGAATCATATTTTCTTTTTTGAGATTTCTATTAAACCTCCGTAACAACAGGAATTGTATAATGATAAAGAGAGAAAGAATGCATTTCCTTATTTATATATACATTTCCAAAGGTTCTTAAATGAAAAAATTGTCATTGTTCATCCATGCAGGTACATATCGTAGAAGTCCCTCTCCGAATAGCAGGCCCATGGGCAACACCCACAGAATAAAGGACAGAGATTACTTGGGATGGATGGATTTTGGCCGACGGAGCGCAGAGGAGTATGAATATTCCTCATAAGACCTCTTCAACAAATCACGTGAACCAAGCTGATTAGCCAATCATCTGTACAGAGTCACCCATTTTAATGTCAATCAAATCAAAGTCTGAGAACTCGGTCTGATGTAAATTTGTTTGTACAATGGAGATACGTACGATGCAATATATAAATATATGTGTCCATCTATATATATTTATTTTGCAGAAAAAACGAGTGAGAATGTAGTCTCAACTGCTTTTATTCTCATAACTCATGTATATATGATTTGTCCTCACTTTAGACATATCACAGGTGTCTACGAATAAATCATTGCCTTAACTCACTCATCCGAAGTCTCATGGTTGTCGTAACTCATTGTGTACTTGAATTGCATAGAAATATCGAAGTTTGACTAGTACAATGTGTGTTTTGGACCACCAACAAATAACAATACAGAAAAAAAGACAAAAACCAAATAATTAGATTAAGGAAAACTAAATCAGCAGGCCATTTGTCCATATTAGCTTATCTTAGCATGTAGCTTTGGTTTACTATCTCAGCCGAATCCACCAAAGCACAGTGAAGCCATTTGTGTGGCGTTGAGGGAGCGAGCTAACAGATTACAGTTAACGATCTTATTATGAAAGCTTTCTCTTATTTGCCCCCCAAAGCGGAACGGCTAGCATTACAGCACTAGCGCCACGAGTAGCCTTCAAATTCAATTCTCTTCCCATTGCCTGAGGGACAGATTAGAGTTCAGGCAATAATACCGTTTTTGCTGTACCGGAGGACGGGGTGAGAGACAGAGAGAGAAACGCATGCATGACGGTTAGACAGGGAGACGACGCTCTGTGGTTTATTTGCGCAAAACACTTGAGTTAGCACATAATGGATGAATCGTAGGCTGATGAGTGCGAGCGAATGAAGGGCTACACCAAACAAAAAGAGCCATTATGCCACAGGTGTGCCTTAGTGAAAGAGATTTCATTCAGTTAGACAATATAAAGTGAACCAATAAATGCACGCTTACACACACAGTGCCAAACATGAAAAGGTTTGCAACCAGGGCAATTAAATGTGTTCTGGCAATGTAGATACATTGTCTGAGCCAACTAGCCAATTCCCTTATTTCCCCCCTTCTTCACACATAGACAAATGCATGTTTGAAGTGTTTTTCACTGACTGATAGTAAGAGTTTGAGTTTATGTATGAACACAGATGAGACAAGTTTAATGTTTTTTTGGTCAATAAATCAAGTCTCACAATGCAGAATGGCACTAAAATGACACCTGCTACTATATCTATTATGTCTAGTCCATTATACCCAACATATTAGTCATATCTCTTTTGAGATACTAATATTAATCTAATGACATTATTTGGCAGAAATTGTGAATGGGTTATACGCTGAGGTTTGTCTGAAGTATGAGCAATAGTAATGCTGAATAGATTGCTAACCAATAATTTTAGCTGCTGTAAATATGTTCATATTCTGTTTCGAGCTGGAAACCTCTACAACATTGAATGCTAGAATCAGACAGTCTAGTGCAGGGGTACCAATCCTGTTTCCAGCCCTGCTCCAACACACCTGTCTGTAATTATCAAGAGTTCCTGAATATCTTAATTAGCTGTTTTAGATATGCTTGATTTGGGTTGGAGCTGAACTTTTGCAGGAAGGCAAATCTCCAGAAACAGGATTGGACATCGATGGTCTAGCAGGTTCACGTGGCTACGTATGACAACTCTCTGTGTTCTTCCAGTGAACTCTACTCTTTTTTAGAGGGTTTATAGTTGGAGACCAGGAAACCAGGTCTGGATTTTCCACTTAAAGTCAGCCTTTTCTTCTTTCCTTGGTTTAGAGTTGAATACTCCTGAAATTAAAATGAGATAAAATAATTAAGGAGACAATTGGTTGCCAAAATATACTGTGTAAC
>JAHKKF010538441.1:30547-49760 GCA_019740295.1 Labeo calbasu
AGAAAAGTAATTGTGGTTGTGGCTCTTGATTAAGTTCTTACTTTGAGGGGTCAGGAAACCAGACTTGGAGCTTTGTCCTGAACTCGGTCTTCTCTTCTTCAGTAGGTTTAGAGATGGATACTGGTGAAATAATGAAAAAATACCTCTTAGTTAAGTGACAATAATCTACTGTCTAACTTGTATAATGTTCAAGAGTGTGGTTGCTGCCATGATTCTTACCCTCAGTGTCAGGAAATCAGGTCTGGAGTTTCCTCCTGAACTCAGTTTTCTCTTCTTCAGAGGGTTTATAGTCAACTATCAGTGGGAAAAAGACAAAGTATTTGAAACATTTATCAACTGTCTTTCTAAATATCGACCATTACTCTAAATATTTTGGGGGAAAAGCCTATCCCTCTTAATGTTTATGGTGGTTGTAGTCATGGTTGAAGCTCTTACCTTGGAGCTCAGGAAACCAGACTTGGAGCTTCCTCTTCAGTGGGTTTAGTGTCAGATACTGGTAGAATGAAAAAGACAAAATCATTAAGAGACAATTAGTGGCAAAAATATACTGTATAACTTGTTTTTGATGTATCCACAGTGTCTATGTTGGTTGCAGCCTTGGCTGAAGGTCTTATTGTACCTTGGAGATCAGGAAACCAGACCTGGAACTTTGTCCTGAACTCGGCCTTCTCTTCTTCAGTAGACGGCCACTGGTGAAATAATGAAAAAAGACCACTGTGTGGTTGCTGTATATTGTTAATTGTGGCCCTTTTCTTCCTCAGTTGATTTAAAGTCGGCTACTGGTGAAATAATAAAAAATGTAATTTTTCTGAATATCTTGGGAAAAATCTCTCTTAACATCCATGGTAGTTGCAGCCTTGGTTAAAGTTATTACCTTGGAGGTTAGGACCTTTGTCCTGAACTCAGCCTTCTTTGCCTCAGTGGGTTTAAAGTCAGTTTCTAGTGAAATAAAAAATAATAACAATAAAATGTAATTCGGTGTAATGAAAATCCCATATTGAGCAACCACTAAATCTACTGTGAACGTATGTCCCACAATGTCAAATGGTCATGATTTTGCTGATGTTTTTACTTGATGTTCATATTCATATTTAAGGAAACTATGTCTGTTGTAGTTGCGTCCCTGGCTGAAGTTCTTACCTTTAATTTCAGGAAACCAGGCCTGGAACTTCCTCCTAAACTCAGCCTTCTCTTACTCAGTAGGTACGGAGTTGGTTTCTAGTGAGATGTAAGAAAAAATACAAAAGTGATTAAGAGACCACTAATCAACCAGTATTCTGAAGGCTTAAGGCAAACATGTCTTTCAATGTCTATTGTAATTGCATCCCTGGTTGAAATTCTTACCTTCAAAGTCAGGAAACCAGGTCTGGAGCTTCTTCCTGAACTCAGCCTTCTCTTCCTCAGTGGGTTTAGAGTTGGCTACTGCTGAAATAAAAAGAATAAATCTATAACTGAAAAACCCACAATGACACACCATTATTCTAAATGTCTGGAAGAACATGTGCCCTACTATATCAGGTGGTCATGCCCTTTGCTGACATTCTTACCTTGAAAGTCAGGAAACCAAATCTGGAGCTTTCTCCTAAACTCAGCCTTCTCTTCATCAGTGGGTTTAGAGATTGCTACTGATGGAATAAAATAAATACTTGTTCAAAAACAATTATCGAACCATTACCCTGAACATCTTGGGGAAAAGCACATTCCTCTCAATGTCTATAGTGGTTGCACCCTTGGCTTAAGGTCTTACCTTGGAGCTCAGGAAACCAGACCTGGAGCTTTCTCATGAAGTCCACCTTCTCTTCCTCAGTTGGTTTAGTTTTGGATTATAGTAGGATGAAAAAAAAAAGAAGACAAAATCATTAAGAGACAACTGGTGGCAATAATCTACTGTGTTGTGGATGTAACCACATATATTTAAGATCAAGCGCAAACAATATATTTTGTTAGTTGTGGCCCTGGCGGAAATTCTTACCTCTAATTTTACGAAACCAGGTCTGGAGCTCCTTCCTTTCTTCCTCAGTTGATTTAGAGTCAACTACTGGTGGAACAATAAAAAGTCATTTAGACAATTATCAACCATTTTTTCTGATTATCTGGGAAAAATGTGTCTTTTTCAGCATCTTTGGTGGTTGCAGCCTTGACTAAAGTTGGTAAAGTTTGATAACTTTGGGTAACTTTTTCGATCCACTTCATATGTTGACTACGGTATATATATATTACAAAAAGCTCAGTTACAAAAGCTCTACTTTACAATCCAGATGAGGATTTTAGATTACATAGCACATGAATTAGAACAAAAAAGCTAATATAACACATTTGTGTCTATGCTTTGCAGAGCTGTTTATACAATATATAAGCTATTATTGCTGCTATTCAAAAACCTATAGTTATGAATGTATGTCTAATACACACGCCATTACAATGGGTTCCGGTGAGGCACTTAAATACTGTAACTACTTCAGAAAACTGAAAGAAGAGTTTGTACCTTCAGAACCTAATCTAAACCAAAGCTCACCTGAATGCGCTACAAACAAACTCCGAGGAAGGTGCTTATTTGTTCCACTTATGGGTCATTCCACGAAATCGGTGCTTAAGAAATAATCAGACATAGATTTAATATAACAACAAACAAATGTGCAATTTAAAAACATAATACTATTTATGTTTTCATCAATATTACATAAAAAAGTCAATTAAATATTTAAACAACATTTATGCTGGTAAGGGTAAGGTTTTTGCCCTGTCCCTCACTATGCTTTTTCTTTTCTGCAGGACTTTTAATTTGCAAAATGATACAAAAATAACATTTGCAAATTGTTCTAAATATAGTCTCATTGTTAAGCAATGTTTTTGGCATACGTATGCATGTTTTCTATAAAATATAAATCATTTTATTGGTGTCCCCTGATTTCATGTCAGCCCTGTTACCCTAATCAAAAAAACCTTGTAAAATAATGTACATTTGAACAACGTCACTTCTAAGAGGCTACATCATCTCTCAAACAGGATTCCACCACTTAAAACACAAACATGTTTCTCTCACTTCTTTATAACGTTCTTTTTTTGATGATTTATGAGGCTTGACTGAGGGGGGGCCCATCATGCAATGTCAATCCTGTTACCATTTTTAAAATGTAAATTTAAACAATAATTTCTCATGTTTAATATAATCAATATCTACAAGTAAAAACCTTTCGAAGTCTACAATATGTGCTTTTGTGAACTTGACTGTTAGCTAGCAATTAGCAAATTTGTCTAATTTCCTCAAATCTGTTACTTTTTAGAGTAACAGGTTTTGACATGTAACATTGATTAGGTTTGACCCTGTTTTTTCTTTGTAAAATGTAAACATTTTAAAGGCCATCCTCGGCATATTATTGAGCTAATGCCTATATCATTCAGTGAGTTCTAATTAAACTATAGTATCTATTAACGCTTGTGTCGTTAACAGGGTTGACAAAAATATCAAAACATGAGGTCGAAAAATAGTCATAAAATAATAAATTACGTTGCTGAGATGCCACAATACAATTTCTTATTGTCTTCATTTTATGGATATTAAAAAAAATTGATTAAACTTATTTTATTTTTCAATTTTTCCAAGTGGAAAAGGCACCAGTTTTGTTGGAATGACCCTTATAAGCTGAATAAAAGAGACAGTTCAAGTAGTTGTCTTGTTTTGTTAGGGTTATAGTTAGAAAAATCTTAAATATTGATATTTTTTCCTACACAAAAACATTGATTTGCTTCAGAAGATCTTTATTAACCCCCGGAGCTGTGTCGAGTAGTTTTTATGATGAATGGATGCAGTTTATTTTGCTTTAAAGTCTCAACCACCATTCACCACTATTATAAAGCTTGGAAGAGCCAGAACGTTTGAATATAACTTATAAGAAAGTCATGTACACTTACAATGGCTTGAGAATGAGTACATTATGTGGTCATTTTACTTTAACTATTATTCATTTTACTTTAACTTTAACTACTTTAACTGAGTTTGTAAAAACGTAAGGTCATCTTAAATTACCAGTATTATTGAATCTGAATTGTGTGGCGTAGGGATAACTTAAGATGCTGTGACATCATAAACATGTTGCATTGTGGTATACTTCATGGAGCTGTCTTAAATGAACAAACTTTATGAACAGATTTGCTCACTTGTTCAAAATCGATGGGTTGAGGGTATTTTCATATAACCTTTTTCATATAACCATTTCCTCAGATTCCTCAGAGACATGGCGTGGTTTCCTGCGGTAGCCATCACAAGATGACTGTGGTCATAAAGCAATGGACATGGTCAGCAGCAATACTTAGGTAGGCTGTGGTGTTTAAATGATGCTCAATTGGTACTAAAGGGCTCAAAGTGTGCCAAAGAAAATATCCCCACACAATTACACCACTAGCACCAGCCTGAACCGGTAATACAAGGCAGGATGGAACCATGCTTTCATGTTGTTTAGCCCAAATTCTGAGCCTACATTCGGATATGTTGCAGCAGAAATTGAGACTCATCAGACCAGACAACATTTTTCCCAACTATCTGTTTATTGTCCAATTTTGGTGAGCCTTTGCAAATTGTAGCCTCAGTTTCCTGTTCTTAGCTGCCAGGAGTGGCACCTGATGTGGTATAATGCTGCTGTATCCCATCTGCTTCAGGGTTCGATGTGTTGTGCATTCAGAAATGTTCTTCTGCATTTCTTGGTTGTAATGACTGGTATATATAAATTATTGCTACCTTTCTGTCAGCTCAAACCAGTCTGGCCATTTTCCTTTAACTTCTGTTATCAACAAGACATTTTCACCCACAGAACTTCAAAGTCACTTAAATCTTTTTTTTTTTTAAATTTTAGTTTGAAATTCAGCAGACTGTCTTGAACATGTCTACATGGTCTAGCTAGCTAGCTAAGATATAGCTCACAGAAGGTTAAGTTATTTATTGTTAAAAAAAGTGTGAGACTTTCAGTTGATTAGCTGCTATAGGGAAATAACGAGAAGAATAACAATGTGCGATAGAAGGTAAAACTGTTCGCACTACAGACCAGTGTGTTTACAATTAAGATAATACATTAAAATAATATGGTAAGACACAACAGTTTGCAGTATCATGCAGCAAAACAGCTGGATACAGATGAGACCAGAAGCCAGACCCATAAAATTTACAAATGGTCATGCCCGCTCTTACGGGAAAAATAAGGTGGAAAAACTTTTAGTTGAAAAGTTTTAGGTTTAGCGTTAAGAGGCCTAAATTGCAACCAAAATGTATATAAAGTTTGAGAAGAAAATAGGCCCACTCGGTACAATCTTGCAGGAACAGAGTGTTTTGTATTTACGCTCACAATAACTTGCAGAGTGTTACTATGGAAACCCTCTTCAGCTAGAGAATGTCATCTGAATATCATCACATTGTTAGTAAATAGCTGGTGCTCTTCAGCACCAAGTGGCCTGTTGATCATTCAGATATGGTCTGGACACAAGCATCTACTCACTCCATGCAAATCTACAAGTTAAGGGCCCTAAAGGGTTACTGTCAGCTCAAGATCAAACAATGACGAATTCAGAAACGTGAACTGGCATATTATGGACCCCCTCGTTGTGGCTGCTCTGGTGGTTTCTCTTGGACACGCGCTGTGTTTGAATTACACTATATTGGAGTTGCTGGGCTGATATTTAGATTGAAGTAACCAGAATATACAACTGAATCAGATATGCTAGTGATGCTTGATGGATAGATCTGAATTGATTTGGTGTTACAAACACAAATGTAAAGCTCCTCTGCAAGCTCAGTGTTAGTGAAGCTCGCCCTCTAGTGCTCAACAAGGCAAGTGCATCTCATGTTTCAAAGCGATCTCAGAGTCAAAAGTTTACATACACCTTACAGAATCTGCAAAATATAAATTATTTTACCAAAATAAGAGGGATAATACAAAATGCATGTTATTTTTTAGCACTGACCTGAATAAGATATTTCACATAAAAGACATTTACAAATAGTTATAAAGAAAATAATAGTTCAAATGTTTAAATCTTGATACTTGTTGTGTTGTTACCTGAATGATCCACAGCTGTTTTTGTTTTGTTTTGTTTTTATTTAGTGATAGTTGTTCATAAGTAATGTTTGTCCTGAACAGGTTAACTGCCCACTGGTTTTCAGAAAAATCTTTCTGGTCCCACAAATTCAGTGTTTTTTAAGCATTTTTGTGCATTTGAACCCTTTCCAACAATGACTATATTTTGAGATCTATCTTTTCACACTGAGGACAACTGAGGGACTCAGCAACTATTACAGAAGGTTCAAACGCTCACTGAAGGAAAAATAATGCATTAAGAGCCGGGGGTGAAAACTTTTGAACATAATGAAAATGTGTACATTTTTCTTATTTTGCCTAAATATCAAATATATATATATATATTTCTTTTAGTACTACCCCTCAGAAGCTACAGAAGATGTTTCCCAGAAGACAAAAAAAAAAAAGTAAAATTTACCCTGATCTTCAAATTCAAAAAGTTTTGAGGCTTTTAATGCATCGTGTTTTCCTCTGGAGCATCAGTAAGCATTTGAGCTTTCTGTAATAGTGGCATACGAGTCCCTCAGTTGTCCTCAGTGTGAAAAGATGGATCCTCAGAATTTGTAGGACCTGAAGGATTTTCTTGAAGAACAGTGGGCAGTTTAACTGTTCAGAACAAACAAGGGACTCAAGAATAACTATCACTAAACAAAAAACACAGCTGTGGATCATTCAGGTAACAACAGTGTTAAGAATCAAAAGTATGTAAACTTTTGAACGGGGAAATATTTATAAATTATTTTTGCTGGTGTACTATATGTAAATGTCTGTGAAATATCTTATTCAGGTCAGTGCTAAATTAAAAAAAAAAAAAGCATTTTGTATAATGCCTCTTATTTTGGTAAAATAATTAACATTTTGCAGATTCTGCAAGGTGTGTAAACTTTTGAGTTCAACTGTACTTAAACAACTGAAAAAAGAAGACAACCGACACAAAATTATCGCAACTGGTTTATTGATCCGCTGCCAAGGGAGCTTCTAAAATTCATGAACAAAAACTCCGCTTTCACCAGTGTCATCACTTTTGCTTTTTTTCGTTTTTTTCCAACTAGGTTTTTTGCTTTTTATATATAAAAGTTAGCATGTTTAAATCCTTTGCATATTTACCATTTACAATATACAAGTAAAACATCCCTTCAGTAATCTGATGAAATAAACACACCATTGAAATCAATGTTCAGTCATGGCAGATACCTCTGTGGTTCCGAAACACATTCAACGAAGGTCATGCTGATTAAATGCGCACACACACATACAGTACACACACATTTACACCTGACAAATTAAATTCGCCTCAACTAAAAGAAAACACACAGACCTTTTCTGTAGAATGACTCATGCACTTTCTCTATGTGCTTCCTCGACAATACATCAAATATAATATATCCTTCAAATATCTGCATTGGGAAGTCAACATCACACATAGTTTACAGTATTTATGTCAGTGCATACTGTGGCAGGCGAAACCATTATGATACAGTCTGTCAAAAAAAAGAAAAGAAAATCAGGCACTAGAAATTCCTATTGCACCCTTGAAATCTTTAAAGCTTACAATACATACTTTACTTGCTTAACATACGACACACATCAGTCAGTAGGTTCCAAAACCACAGCAGATGTACAGCTTTTTCAGTTGAACCTGACATCCTTTTGACCAATGAAATTGTAGTTGTGCAATTTTCCCAAGTCTTCGATACTGCAATTCCACATGCCATGTACATCCACACATACATAAATAATGTTGGTCTCAACAAAAGGACATTAAAAGATGACACGATTGTGTTTCAAGTTCAAACCCGCTGCAATTCTTCCTGCAGCACCTTCACAGCCCCGTGGTCTCAGTTTCTCTCTGAAGTATTTCAGTCAGTCGACTTTTGAGGATGTAAAGCGCAGAGAGTTTGTGCTAATGTGCAAATTATCACCAATTCACATCAACAGCGCCCTTGTATCACTGAACTCTGTTATTACACTGTAATTACTATTGTATTATGCATTAATAAGCCATTTTAGACAATTAACATCACACCGCAGGTATTTAATTGAATGGACTAGATGGAAAAGGCTTCTGTGAAGGTGTTTGTACTTAAAAAAAGCATGTTTTACAGATTTTCGGCACACTATAGGGCTGAATTAAAGCACTACAAGGCCATTAAAAAGTAAATTCTGACCTAAAATCAATAATAAATGACTTCATTGTTCACCAATGTCTGGGCTACCATTAGCATTAAGGTGCTATCAGTGCTCTTGCTAGCATTACGAAATTAACCAATCTTGAAATGTCACATCGGAAGACCAGATTTACAACAACAAAGACATTTTCTTGCTTATCCTTGAGTAGTTTTTCAATTCAAAAAGTGCTTAAATGAGTCATTTTGGGGCATGAATTTTCCACTCAGTTTGTATGCTACATTTTCTCGCAGCTAGCAAGTGCAAATTGTCCTTTTTTTTTTAACACACAACGACAAAAGCTTGGAATATACCAAGATATGCGACAATGCTGAATGAATTGTACTCTATATATGTTGGTCAGATGGACAGAGAATAGACAAAAATAGGTTGTTATAGCAAGTGTTATAACAAAATAATCTATACAAATATCATCTTAATAACAGGCACTCAAGTTGTCGCAGGGATGATACTGTATCAATGCAAATTTAAAGAAATGAAAGGCAAAAAGGGACGATAGAGAGGCAACATTCATTTTTCTCTGAGGCTAGATTGTCTAGGTGGCCTAGGGGCCAACAGCAGGTCCTCACTTGGAGGCCCCGGGCCCTTCATAGCCATACTAGCCCCAACCATAGCTGGGTAACTGCGATTTCTTCTCATCCCTGAGTTCAGCACTGGCAGTCCCCCGATAGGGGAAGTCACAACAGCGTGGGCCCCGAACGCCGGTCCCGGCCTTCCGATCCCTGGGGTCAGAGTTCTGGGAGCCAGGCTAAACTTCTTCACCTTGTCCACCAGTCTCAAGTTCTGCACACTGACTTCAGTCTGACATTGCGTATCTGTCCGAGCCCTTTCGTCCGCCTCCCGCACTTCCTTCAGAATCGAGCTGGCTGGACGCGAAGCCAGGAAGGTTTCGTAGGGGGGGTCCGAAGGGCTGTAGTCTACAGGGAGCACTGGACTAGTGGGTTTGGACTTGCTGGGGGAGTTTGGAGGGGTGGAGGGGAGCGTGTCCGGGCCGGTGTGAGTAGGGGTGGCGGTGTGTGATGAACAGGAGTCTGGTGGAGGGGCTCGATCCGCTCGGTCCCAACTGAGAGGGTTATAGACAGCAGCAGATATACCTCTCTCCTGTAGGAGGCGCACTAGTCCCAGAGAGGTACTGGTGGTCTTGGTTGAATCGCGGAGGTTGGTGAAACTCTCCGCTAGGCTGAGGCGACGAGGAGTGCAGGGGGTGGAAACAGGGGTTGAGCGTAGACTGCTATTGGACATCACACAGGAAGCCAGTGATGGACCTGACAAGAGACTGAGAAAGTATTGCTTTATTAGTTTGAGTGATCTAGTTAAATAAAGCCACATGCCAAACCGTGCACTGATAAAGCTGTGAATACAATCAAACGAACGGAAATATTCCAAGAGTGCTGTGAGTAAGTCAATCCAAATGCAGGAAATTTTGTCCACTAATGTGGTTAGTGTGTTTGTAGTTTGATTGGGATAGATCTGTTTTTTAGATTTTAATTTCTATACAATATATAGTGGCTGCAAAACCAAACGCCATTAATACTATATGAATTAGGCACAATATTTTGCTGCACAATATAAGAGAAAAAAAAATCGATTTTTTTCTGATAAAATGGCAATTGCAATTAAAAAAATACTTAAAAAATGTTTAATAAAAGCTTTACTGTGCTTGTTTGTAAGGCAAAATGTTATGACTATAAAATTATATTGTTATCTAAACAAAATCTAAAACTTACTACTACTACTACTACTACTACTACTACTACTACTACTAAAATTATACATTACACCTGTAAAATTACATTACTAATAGCAGCATTTACTGTGATTTGGGCTGCTCTTAGGATAATAAGATGCTTGTGTAAGAAACATGCTTTGCATATATTATTTAAACTGCAGCTTCTCCGGTTTGATAATCATAACACGATTTTGGGTTGATTTTTACTTTATTTGCAAAAAAAAAGTGAGAATTGCGAGATAAAAAAACGTACAATTCTGACTTTTTTTTTCTCAGAATTGCATGATATAAACTCACAATTGCAAGAAAAAGTCAGAATTGTGAGTTTTTATCTCGCAATTCTCACTTTATTTTTGCAAATGCGAGTTTATATCTCATAATTCTGACTTTTTCCTTGCAATTCTGACTTTTGTCCTCGCAATTGCGAGTTTATATCTCATAATTCTGACTTTTTCCTTGCAATTCTGACTTTTTTTTTTCTCAGAATTGTGCGACAAACTCCAATTTTGAGGGGAAAAAATATGTTCTCAAAATTGCAAGTTTATGTCTCTCAATTCTGACTTAACTCACAATTGCGTGTTATAAAGTCAGAATTGTGAGACATAATCGCAATTCTGAGAAAAAAGGAACTGTAAGAGTTTATCTTGCTATTGTGACTTTATTTCTTAGAATTGGGAGTCTTGGAGAATTTTATGTCTTGCAATTCTGACTTCATAACTTGCAATTGTGAGTTTATATCATGCAATTCTGAGAAAAAAAAGTCTTGCAAGAATTGCAAGATAAAAATGCACAATTACCCTTTTTTTGTTTTTATTCAGTGGCGGAAACAGGCTTTCATACAGTGGTATTCATATGTTATTATTTTGGATGTAAATTATTTTGGTTATAGATTAACAGCCTGCTGACATCAAACCTCACAGTATTTATATATAGTTAAGTTGTTTGATAAGGCTCTGTCATAATTCTGTTCTTTCATGCATTCTACAGTATTTTACAGCATTAAAACAGTAATAGACTCTATTTAACATTAATTGACAATACACATAGATATAACCACAGATTCATAAACTGCTTTTGTTATTTACTCATAAATCGGTTACGTCATAATGCACAAAGTCTCCCACAAAAAGGTGTTAGATCGAGAAACATCCTACAGGTCAGTTAGGACATTAGAGTGATTTGTGTTTGGTTAGAGAATAGCACACCCCCATGACACAAGGTCTAATCGGTACTAGGCTGGTCATGCTATTCCTCCTCACCCCCAGGGGGCTCTGCTCAGTGAGTCTGCTCTAAGCCCGCCACCAGAACAACATGATAGAGAGCCGCCTCATCATCCTCGTCATATGACCTGCAGAGAGCCAGTCACACAGCTGTACAGTATGGTTGCTACAGAGATAAGCTATTAGTCTGGAACCCTTAATACAGATATAGGACTGTCCAATAAACCATAGGGTGTCCCATTTGTAGCTTTATGGTTCCAAAGGTTGCTCCTCCCTGCTATGTTTCTTTTTAAAATGCCCTCATTTAGAAGCCAGCAGATTTCATAAAGGACTAGATTATTTTGCTTAATTTTTGCTTGATCATTGATTTTTCCTTTATTTTTTACCCACACTCTCAGAAATATGAGAGTGTCATACACTTTAAGTGTATGACAGCTTGAGGCAGTACCATCAAAGTGACAACCCTGTACCTTATTTACCCCTAATAGGTTCATAGTAGTACATTTTAGGGGTAGGTATGAGGGTACTGCTCTAGTGACATGCTATAATCCTAAAGGTACATTTTTTGCACATATTTATGACAATGTATTTGCCAAAAATGTCTGATGTGATCCATAAAATAACGTATACTAACATTATAAAAGACAATGGAGTATTTACCTGGGTGTGACTCTGGTGAGTTCATCTGTAGGGTGCAGTATCCTGCAGGTGGTGAAGGTGTACGTGGAGCTGGTGTGAGACATACATTTACCAGGGAAAAGCACTGGGGAAAGCGAGAGAGGAGAGACTGACATTAGTACACAACACCACAAACACACTTGCAGAAATGCATAGAGGTGGTTTAAAACTGCTTCAGGATCTGAAAAGACCTAATGCAATGTAATGTGGCATAATGCAATTTATTATTGTGTGTAAAAATGTGACTGCAGAATTGGGACCTTTAAATTTACACACAAATTATGAACTTTAATTGTATGATTCATCCTGATGCAGTTTTAAATAGCTTCACACAGCAGGAGAGAACAGTGGGAAAGAGGGAAGATCAAATGATGAATTTGATTATTATAGACAAGCTAGAACACATTATATGCAGGAGCTAGCATTTTGTTTTAAAATTTTCTGCAGAAAGTTGTCAATTGCCATTAAAAGTATACAAAATATAAACAAAAGCAAAACATACAAACAAAACAAAACAAATTATAAACAAAAGCAAAAAACAAAACAGAAACAAATTAACAAAACAAAATGCAAAATATAAACAAAAGCGAAAAACAAACAGAAACAAACTAACAAAACAAAACAAAATATAAATGAAAGCAAAAAAACCCCAAACATAACAAAACTAAGCAGAATATAAACAAAAGCAAAAAACAAAACAGAAACAAACTAACAAAACACAAAATATTAACAAAAGCAAAAAACAAATGGAACAAACTAACAAAACAAAACAAAATATAAACAAAAGCAAAAACCCCAAACAAACAGAAACAAACTAACACAACTAAATAGAACATAAACAAAAGAAAAAAACAAACAGAAACAAACTAACAAAACAAAATATTAACAAAAGCAAAAAACAGAAACAAACTAACAAAACAAAATATTAACAAAAGCAAAAAACAGAAACAAACTAACAAATCTAAACATACAATATAACAAAGGCAAACAAAAAACAAAAACAACACAGGAACAAACCCTAACCCTAACCCTAACAAAACAAAACACATACAAACAAAAGCAAAAACCAAAAACACAAACAAACTAACAAGACTAAACACAGAATATAAACAAAAGCAAACAAAACAAAACAAAACAATACAGAAACAAACTAACAAAACACAAAATACTAATATAAACAAAAGCAAAAAACCCCAAACTAACAAAACTAAATAGAATATAAATAAAAGAAAAAAAACAAAACAAAAACAAAATAAAAAAAAAAAAACACAAAATATTAACAAAAGCAAAAAACAGAAACAAACCAACAAAACAAAACAAAACATAAACAAAAGAAAAAACAGACAGAAACAAACTAACAAATCTAAACATTGTTTATATTCTAAGGCAAACAAAACAAAACAAAAACAACACAGGAACAAACTAACAAAACAAAACACAAAATATAAACAAAAGCAAAAACCAAACAAAACCAACACAGAAACAAACTAACAAAACACAAAATAATAACAAAAGCAAAAAAAACCCAAAAACAAACAGAAACAAACTAACAAAACAAAACAAACATTAACAAACGTAAAAAGACACAAACAGAAACAAACCAACAAAAAGTAAACATAATATAAAAGCAAAAGAGAAACAAACTAACAAAACAAAAAACAAAATATAAACAAAAGCAAAAAACAAACAAACAGAAACAAACTAACAAAACACTTCACCATATAATCTTAGGTATTTACAAGTGTACTCGAGCCATCTGATATCTGCAGAAGGTATTTGAGCATTGTGTCTGAAACTCTAAATTGTGGCATTTCGGTGTGTTTGTGTAGCAGACAAGCCTGACTTTAAAAGCATGTGGAGTGTGCCTGTGTACATGAGGTGTCAATGTGACCTCTCTCCAGTGACGTTAGAGTCTGTTCCTTCACATGACTCTGGCTCACACCTCCACGTTTTTATTAGAACTCTGTAACACTATCCTTTAAACACTCAGCTCAGCTGGATGTTAGTTACATGCTGGGGCTCCTCTTGGGAGTGTGTGATGATGTGTGTTAAATGCGTCCAGGGATGTGTGTGTGTCTCGTACAGTTTAGTATCAAACATCACACTCTGTGCCCTCAGGGTGGACGCCAGCCTAAATCTCACATACAGGTTTATCAGGGGACAAGTGTGTGGAGAAAGTGAGTAAATAAATGCTGTTTTCCCCTCAGGCGAGAAAACTCTCTGACACAGCGTTTGGTTAATGCAGGTAAGAAGAGTGATTGAGAAGAGTCTTCAGGAAATTAACTAGCGCTGAAAATGAGAATTGAGTCTAGAAGAATATACTTGTTTTCATTTATTATTATTAATAAATAAATAAAACGTAAAAATATATAAAACTAAATAAACTCATACAATTATATACATAAATAAAAGAATGAATAAATATAAATTAAGCATATTTTATAATAATAAATCAGATTGCTTATTATGGTAATACAATATTTACAGTATATTAGTAAAATTTAATACTTAAATGGTATATAAATATAATTATTAAATTATATTTAGCAATTAATTAAATTAAAAATTAACTGTAAAACATTTCCACTTTAAAAATGTGTTTTATCAATATTTATTATTATTACTTACTTTACATTTATTATTTATTAATATTTAAAGTATTTTTCAACTGATACTTTATGTATTCTAAAGTTTCCAAAGGCTCAAATCTCATTTTTTTCAGCATAAGGAGTCAGAGAGATGATTGACAGGCGGAATGACAGTAAACATTTTAAAAAAATTAATTACTATACTCAAAAGAATATGGCATCTGTCTTCAGGGTGAGTGGATGATGTGCAGTGGGAGTGTGCCTGTCGCTGAACAAGGAGAGAACCAGCTCATCCTAGACCCTCACAGGCACAATACAACTGGGGCTTATGGGTACTCCACTAGGGCACAGTCTGTTTTATAGTGAGGCTTTATGTTCCCTCCCCCCTAAAGGCTGTCCGGAGGGTTAGTGGGGTTATGAGGGTCCCTCACCAGATGAGACCTCCTCCTCTCCAGCCTCCATTCGGCCTGGCCCCACTCCAGGGGTCCCTCCATTTTCTCTGAGCTGCTCTTCCTGGTTATCAGGATTGTTGGCACGAGGTCGTCGCAAAGCAGGTGAACAAGGCAGAGAGCCAAGGCAAGAGGTAGAGATGGCAGACTGGGAATGCTGTCCTGGCTCGTCTTCCTCCAGGTCAGTGAACTGGTACACCTCCTCCAGGTCCAGCTCCAGCGAGCGAAAGCCCTTGGTCACGACGCCCGGTCGCGTGTCCAGGATGCCGCCCAGGTGGGGCTGAGCGAGCTGCTGCCATGCGTGTAATGTGGCCGAACCTGAGGCGTGAATGAAAGGAGAGCGGAGATCAGATACAAACTGTAAAAATGACATAAACAATATAACAATATAATATAATATAATTATAATACAGTTAACATACAATATAATATAATATAATATATGTGTGCACATGTTCACATGTGTTTAGATATTTAACTGATATTCATATTTAACTGATAAGTATATAAATTCAATACATATCAAACTATTTAATGTTATTATGTGAGCAATTTTAGAGGACGTTCAGATAAAACCACACGCATGAATCGTGGTACTCTCTAAAATGGCGCTAAGGTGATGCGGAGGAGAATAATTGTTGAATAAAGTTATTTTTGGCGCTTAAAAAATATTCTCATAGCTTCAAATAATTATGGTTGAACCAATGACGTTACGTTGACTATTTTGTCGATGTTCTTGGTACCTTTCTGGATCTTGAACCAGAGAAGGCTCTCGGATTTCATCAAAAAAAAAAATCCTAATTTGTGTTTGGAAGATGAACAAAGGTCTTACAGGTTTGGAACGACATGAGCGTGAACAATTAATGACAGAACTTTCATTTTTGGGTGAACTATCCCTTTAACTTTGCATGTTGTTATTATTCTAGCTCATTTAACTTAATTTTATTGTAAATACAGTCTCGCCCTTGAAATCAGAAATAGATTTCATGATACATAACCAAAGCTGTAATACTCATTTGACTCTTGCTGTGGACAGACTAAAGCAAAGAAAGAGAAAGGAAGAAGGGGGAAATTAAAGTTGTGTTTATTAGAGAGCCAAAAACAGACAGATAAGAATGAAAAGATAAGAAAACAAATGAAGGATGCAAACACACAAACTTAAAATTGACAGAAAAGATGGGAGTAAACAAATATAACATTGAAATTCACCCAAAAATGAAAATTCTTGTTGTTCCAAACCTGTATGACTTTATGTTTTTCGGCGGAATTTCAAAATAAGATATTCTGTAAGAAGCACCTCTGGGTTTTTGTCCATCAATGGTAACCAAAATAAATTGGTTACCAACATTTTTTAAATAACCTCTTTTTGTGTTCTGTAGAAAAAACAAAAGTCATACAAGTTTGTAATGTCGTAAGGGTGAATGAGTTTTTGAGCCAAGAATCCCTCAAAAATCCTGGAGCTAATCTATTAGATATTCAGTTAGTGCCTTTAAAAACATGTTAACGAAATCAGAACATTGATAATTTGTTAACAGGTTTTGAGTTTTCTGCACTTCCTAATAAGCTTTACAATTGGGCAGGCTATGTCACGCTACTTAGTTTATGTTTTAACTATAACCAGCAGAGGTCGATAGAGATATGATTTTGAATCATAAGGCTGTGACCAATTTACAGTTAAGGGGATAGTTCATCCGAAAATGATAAT
This sequence comes from Labeo calbasu, assembly GCA_019740295.1. NCBI lineage: Eukaryota > Metazoa > Chordata > Actinopteri > Cypriniformes > Cyprinidae > Labeo > Labeo calbasu. The sequence goes on from JAHKKF010538441.1 coordinate 47,169, forward strand.
TTTCTCATTAATTACTCACCCTCATGTTGTTCCAAACCTGAACCTTCATAGACAGCAAGGCTCTTGCCGCAGTCAAGGCAAAAAAATTTTGTAAGTACATCAGTTGTTCAACCGTAATTTTATGAAGCTACGAGAAGACTTTTTGTGCGCAAAAAAAGCAAAAATAACGACTTTATTTAACAATTTTTTCCCTTCTGGTACAATTTGCCACCATTAACTACAGTACCAAGGCATGCATCGTAGAACTCTCAGTAATGGTGCCTATGGTGATTTGGAGGGAAAAAATTGTTGAAAAAAAAAAAAAAAAGCAGTTATTTTGTTTTCCTTGTACACAAAAAGTATTCTCATAGATTCATAAAATTATGGTTAAACCACTGATGTCACATGGACCATTTTATCAATGCCCATACTACATTTCTGTGCCTTGACCAAGTAGGATCCTTGCTGTCTATGGAGGGACAGAAAGTTCTCAAATTTCATTAAAAATATCTTAATTTGTGTTCCAAAAAAATGAAAGAAGGTCATACAGGTTTGGAACGACATGAGGGCGAGTAATTATTGACAGATAATTTTTGGGTAAACTAGCCCTTTAACACTTATCTAAAATAAATAAACATGACAAAAACAATGACACAAGCACTGATATTCAAAGCTAAATGAACTAAATGAACTCAATATTGCTGACATGAAGATAAACTCCACTGAAAACAATAAGTGAAAGATATGCTTTGAAGAAGCAAGCATTTTTCTAACTTTCAGTAAATGAAAAACACAATTTTAAAATATGCCTTAGTATCTCTATGGAAAAAAAATAAAAATAAAATAAATATAGACCATAAAGTGCATCACAAATAGAGTTGTGCTTTTCACACTAAATCTTAATTTTCAAATGTAGTTCTATGTGCGTAAGTATGTATGGATACACACACACAAATGGAATAATTACAGTTATGTTTTTGAAAAGTCTCTTACGCTCAGCAAGACTGCATTTATATGATCAGTGAAAAAAATTTGATTACAAATTTTCTTCAAAATTTCTTCGCGCAAATATTTAAATGGCAGTGAATCATGATTTTCTCAAAAACATTAAACAGCAAAAAATATTTTCAACATCGATCCACCAAAATCAGCATATTAGAATGATTTCTAAAGGATCACATGACATGATTTGAGTACTGGCAGTTGGAAATAAAAGGAATAAATTACATTTTAAAATATGTTTTAATAATATTTCACAATATTACTGTTTTTACTGCATTTCAGATAAACACAGCCTTGGTGAGCATAAGAGAACACTAAAAAAATCTTTATTCCAAACATTTGACCAGTAGTGTGTGTGTGTATACATAGTGTGACGGATCTAAATCTCAAACCAGCAGCGAGGTTGTGTGTGTCTGAAATAGAACGAGTGTTGTGTAGACAGGTCCTCAGCATTGTGGTGCATTAATGCCCACAGAGTATCAAACAATAAGAGGGTGAAAGGCCTGGATTTGGCTCGGTCACCTTCCAGAGGCTTGACGATCTGGAGTTTCTCCGGCAGGTAGGATCGGGTGCTGTAGATGGAGTAAACCGAATGCAGCGTGCCCAGAGACATGATGCTGTCTGCTGGAGTGAGGGGGCGGCCGTCTTCACTGCCACTCCCACCATCTCTCTCCTCGTACAAGTCGCTCTTCTCTTCCGCCAGGGCGTTGAGTTTACGCTCTCTCTCCTCCTCAAAGAAACGCCGCTCGCTAAGGTAGTTGTCCCGGCGAAGTGAAAGACGACGCAGTGCCGCCTCCAGGTCACGGGAGCCGGGTGTGCCAGGCGTGCCAGGTTTTCTGTTAGAGTCATCAGAGCTGGAACAAATATTACAAAGAATTAAACAATACAGTGTGGTACAAAGTCCACTAATGAAGAACTTACACACACACACACACACACACACACACACACAGAACCAATAAATCAATATAAAAATTCTTTCCAATTCAAATACACTAAGATAAGATAATTATTATGTTACAGCATAATAGGCTGATATTCTCTCTCTCTCTCTCTTTTCCCTTAATAAATACAAAACACTAGTTACACTAAAGTCAAGTTCAGAAAAAAGGAAATCCATTTTGAGTTATTAGAGTTTTTAAAGATAAATCAATAATCAACATAGTCATAAGTTTTAGTTACTAAAGATTAAGAAAGACTAGCTAAATCTTTAAATAAATAAACAAATATTTGTAAAAATAAATAACTCAATAAATTATATATATATATATATATATATAATTAAAAGATTGTTTTGTTTTTGTAAGAATACTGAAAAATATATAAAAATTATATATAAAAATAATATAAACAAATAAATACATAAACAAACAAACAAATAAACACATAAAACAAGAGTACTGCAATTTTTTTTACAATTTAAAATGTTTCTATTTTAATATATTTTTTGAAAGTTATTTATTCTTGTGATGGCAAAGCTAAATTACACCAATATGTTGATTTGGTGCTCAGTTATTATCATTTACTAAAAATGTGTAACAATTCCAAACTTTTTACATAAAATACACTACAGTTCAAGCGGTTTTTTCAAAAAAAAAAAAAAAAAATTAT
>JAHKKF010538442.1:0-10365 GCA_019740295.1 Labeo calbasu
TAGTTATGGATATGGTATATCCATAACTTTTCAAAATTCTAAAACTGTGTTTTCCAGCTTTAAAATAAATAAATAAATAAATAAATAAATAAATAAATGCACAAGTTTTAGTGTGGTCAGTGTAGACTTTTGGAATTTGCTTAATATAAATATAAATGTCCAATAACCGTAAGTGTCACATAAGGTAATAATGGCTGAAGTTTGTTATAAATATTACCGTAAATTGCTTCGTTTTCAGACATGTTGTTTTACTCAAACGCAGTAAATCACCTTCACTCATTCCGGCCTCCAGGATGAGCGACCTCACAAACTCGTCCTTTAATTAACGTGGAGGAAGCTGAAGCCATGGCAACCGGAAGCGGCCGGAGCGCTATGTGAGCGGATGCTCGTTAGAAACGCGTAATCAGCACACGGACAATAAAACAAGCCGATAAAAGCTGCATCAACAACAACAGAGAGAGAGAGAGAGAGAGAGACGGGTCACCGCAGCCCCAATCACACCTTCAGATCATCTGACGTTCGTTACAGTCACAGGCCTTTGGTTGTCGTGTTTTCAGACGAGTCGCTCAGGATTCTGGCGATTCATACTTCAGCGTTAGTGTGATATATGTGAAGTTAAGGCCGAGCGCTGGACGTATTGATCAGCCGCTTGTGTTCACCAGATTTAAGAGCATCTCTAAGATCCCTGATTTATTCCCTCTTTCATAAAGCTGCCACAGATTTACACCTGCTGAGGATCAGTGTGGGATTCTGGAGGACAGCAGCTCCCAGAATGGAAAACACAAAGCCATGGATTACTACTGCTAGAACGGTGCTTTTCATCACATTTTCAAATCATAAAATAATGAAATATTTAAATAATACATTGAAATACACTTCTTTTTGCATTAGAGTAACTACATAATTATTGATTTTTTTTTTTTTTAAGTATGTTACAATGGGGTGAACATAAATCACATTTTTAATTTAGTTAAATCTTATTTTTTACATTATAGTAAACAGAATTTTGGAGAAAATTTGATATAATACAATAGAATAATATTAAATAAAAAAAGTAGTCACTCAAAAATAGCTGTGAACAAAATCATACACATTTTAAATTTAAATAATAAAAAAATGCATTACAGTAAGGAGAATTTGGGGTAAATTGAGTTAGATTTTTTTTAATACAAATAATTTATATAAAAAAGTGCTCACTGGAAAACTCCATAAAGCCACAAACATTTTCAATTTAAATAATAATAATAATAAAAAATTAAATAGTTTTTTAATTTAAAAAAACAGTCACTGTAAAATGTTGCGAGCATAAACTAACACATTCAAAATAATTAAAATAAATAAATAAATAACCTTTTTTGTATTACAGTAATGAAAATTTTGGCTAAAATTAGATTTTTTATTTAAAAAAATAAATCACTGTAAAAATGTTGTGGGCATAAACTAATACCTTTAAAAAAAAAACTTTAAATAAACAAATATTTTTTATTACAGTAATGAGAATGTTGGGTAAAATTAGATTTAAAAAATAAATAACTAAAAATAAAGTACTCACAGAAAAAATGCTGTGAGCACTAACTAACACATTTTTAAAAAAAAAAAATATTTTAAATAAATAAATAAATAAATAAATAATCTTTTTATATTGCAGTAATGAAAATTTTGGCTAAAATTGTGTTTTTTTAAATATTTTTTAACAAAAACAAATAATCACTGTAAAAATGCTGTGAGCATAAACTAACACATAAAAAACAACTTTAAATAAATAAATACATCTTTTTGTATTACAGTAATGAGAATTTTGGGTAAAATGAGATTTAAAAAAAATAATAATTATTATTTTTTATTTTAAAAAATTAAGTACTCATTGGAAACATGTGGTGAGCATAAATCTTCAGTTTAAATACGGCTTTATAGAAAATAACAAAAAGAACTTCAATTTAAAAAAAATGAAGGTGGTGAAATATGATTTGAAGTTGAGCTTCACCAAAAATTCAACCAAAAAAGTGAGAAGTTAATAAAAACCAACTTGCAACAAAATAGCATAAAACAACAGAAACGATCATAAAATGACAACGGGGGCCGTAAAAGCAGCACGAGCGCTTCTTCTGCGGCTCTTTAAGAGGACCTGGGGAAATCAAAAGAGGATAAAGATTTCTTAGCATATGATCCATGCAATAATAAAAGCGGCTTTCTGTCATCACCAGCGATGCGGCGAGATACGCGAGACTCTCCCGAGACGCCGATCGAGAGCGAACCCTCCTGAAGAAACAATAGCAGCGGAAAAACGGAGAAAAGAGCAGAGGCAGAAACACGGCGCCCCGGGGGACGACGGCGCAGGAGCCATTGTCTCCACAAATAGAGGAGAGCGGCTGCTTTCGCAGCGGAAAAACAGAACGCCGGAGGAGCGTTTCACAAGAAAAACAGCGCAAACGGCCGCGGGTTCCTGCGGGGGCGCGAACGCCGGCCAAACTGACAAACGTTAACGCTGATCCCCTTACGCCGGCCGCCGTTTTGTGCCAGACATCAGAACACATCTCATCTGCCGTGAATAGCCGGAGACGCCAGAAAACGCGGAGAACACGCGCTCGCATTCAGTCTGGGCCTACGCGCTCCTATCCGACGCTCGCTCAAAGCAATCCAATCGCTTTCGTGATCGGCGTGAAACATCTGCTGTTCGAGATGCCGTTTAATCTCCAGCTCGTGTTTTCACGTTTACACGCATCAGATAGAAAAGGCAAAGCAGCTGTGACTGATTTCTGCCAAAATAGACGCCGCCGTGCTCCTCTTTGGAAAACTGGTGTGACCGTGAAGCCACACACATATTCAATATAAACAATGCTTAAAATAACACACACACACACATATGTGACGAGTATAAAGTCACACATATTTTTTCTAAATGATACAAAATAAAATAAAATAAAATAAAATAAAATAAAATAAAATAAAATAAAATATTTTTATGCATTACAGTGATGAGGGTTTTTTTTAATAATCGTTTAAAAATATTTTTTGTACTCACTTAGCACAAGTCACATTTCTAATTTAAAATAAAATAAGATTAAATAAAAACAAAATTGAAATAATATTTTTGCATTACAGCAACTAGAATTTAGGGTAAAATGTGATACTTTTTTAAAATAAAATCACTGAATTACAAAAAATAATAGTAATTAATTAATTTAATACTAATAATAATAATCTAAAATTGTAATTGTAGTAATTACAGTATAGTTACCATTTAAAATAACATAAAATATATATATTTTTTGCATTACACTACTGAGAATTTAGGGTAAAATTTAAAGTCTTTTATCAATCTAAAAAAAAAAAAAAAATGGACTCACTAAGCATAAAGTCACACACATTTCCAAAAAAAAAAAATATATAAAATAAAATAAAATAAAATAAAATAAAATAAAATATAAAATAAAAGTCATATATTTTTTGCATTACAGCAATAAGAATTTTAGGTAAAATGAGATTTAAAAAATTGTGCCCCATGTATATATATATATATATATATATATATATATATGAGCAATGAGAATTTAGGTTAAAATTTGAAAGTCTGTACTCACTGAGCATAAAGTAAAATTTAATTAATTTAATTAATTAATTAAATAAATAATAATAAAATAAATTAAATTGTTATTGTAGTAATTACAGTATATTTACAATTTAAAATAAAAATTAAATTAAATTAAATTAAATTAAATTAAATTAAATTAAATTAAATTAAATTAAATTAAATTAAATTAAAAGACAATTTAGGGTAACAGTTAAGTCTTTTATGATTTAAAAAAATATATGTTTAGTACTCACTGAGCATAAAGTCTCACACATTTCCAATTTAAAATAAATTAAAATTAAAATTAAAATTTGATTCAATTAAAATAATATTATAGTATATATATTAAATAATAGTACAGCCATGTGAATTTAGTGTAAAATGTTATTGTTTTAAAATAAAAATAAAAACATTAATTAATAAAATAAAATTAATTAATTAATTAATTAGAAAATAGTAATAATCTAAATTAAATTGTAACTGCAATAATTACAGTATATTTACAATTTAAAATAAAATATATAATAAAATTAAAAAATGCATTACAGTAATGAGAATTTAGGTCAAATTTTAAGTCTTATTATTTTTTTAAAATATATATTTTTTGTACTCTCTGAGCATAAACTCACAATTATTAATTAATTAATAAATTAATAATAATAATTTAAATTAAATTGCAATTGTAATAATAACACAATATATAGTATATATATACACATATACATACACACACACACACATCTTATCCTGCCTTGAATAGTGGAGGAAAACACAGCAAACACAGTCATTCAATGAAGATGAGTGTTTTCCCATACTGAACATTCTCTCAAAGCAATCGAATGTCATTCACGATGAGGATGAAACATCTGCTGTTGGAGATGCTGTTTAACCTCACATCGGTGTTTTCGCGTTTACACGCGTCGCATATAAAGGCACCTCGGCTCAAACCAGCTGTGACCAATTTCTGCCAAAATAGAGCAGGAATGTGAAAGCGTTTAAAAACACGTTTCTATTTTCATCCAGCTGCGCCACTTTGTTCGGCACTTTTCTAATTTCCCCCCGGCTTCACCTGAACGCCGTCTCCATCCCATGATCTCTGTCAGCAACATACAGACATTGTGTTTCAGTCTGCTGACGGTGAATAACGCCACACGGATCTCACTACAGTCACACTGAGCTTCACACACAAGACGCTGCAGTATTCATTCAAACCTCTGAGTGAGCATGAAGTCACACACATTTTTTATTTAAATATATAATATAATATAACATAATATTTATTTATTTATTAAGGAATTTAGGGGGAAATGCAATTTATGATCATTTTTAAAAATATATTTTTTTAGTAAAAAAAAAAGTTTGTTTATTTCAGTAATGAGAATTTGGGGTTAAATGCAATTTTTAATTTGTTTTTTTAAATACTTTTTAGTATTCACTGAAAAATTGTTGTGAGCATAAAGTCACGCATATTGTCATTCTGAATAATTCTAAAAATAAAATAAAATTCAATTCAATTCAATTCAATCTTTTTTGTGTTACAGTAATTATGATTATTTATTTATTTATTGAATTTCAGTAATGAGAATTTGGGGTTAAATACAATTTTTTTTTTTTTATGTACTTTTAGTACTCATCGAAAAATTGTTGTGAGCATAAAGTCATGTATATTTTCAATTTGAACAATGCTAAAACTAAAATAAAATCCAATTCAATTCAATCTTTTTTGCAGTACAGCAATTAGGATAATTTTATTAGGACATTAATTTATTTATTTATTGAATTTCAGTAATGCGAATTTAGGGTAATTTTTAATTTATTTTTTAAAATACTTTTTAGTGCTCATTGAAAAATTGTTGTGAGCATAAAGTCCCATATTTTTAATCTGAATAATGCTAAAAATACAATTAAATTAAATTAAATGTTTTTTTTGCATTACAGTAATTGGGTTAATTTTAGTAATGAGAATTTGGGGTAAAATGCAATTTCTAATTCATTTTTTTAATACTTTTTCAGCACTCTTTGAAAAATAGTTGTGAGCATAAAGTCACACATATTTTAAAAATGCTAAAAATAAAATCAAAATAATAAAAATATATTTTTGCATTATAGTGATTAGGGTAAAATGAAAATGATTTAATAAAAATAATTTATAATAAAAGTACAAATTAGTTTTAAAGAATTCACAAAAATAAAAGTAATAACAATAATAACAATCCTAAAATAGTACTTCAATAAAATGTGCAGTAATTACAGTAATAATTTTCACTTCATAAAATAATATAATTAATTGATATAAAATAATATGTAAAACTATTTCTCAGAAAACAAGCTTTAATACGTTTTTGCTTTGTATATCGATGAAATGTATGTATACTACAAAAAAGTATTTGTAATACAGAACAATATAAAAATAAAATACAAAATATAATTTTCTAATCTAATCTAATACAATACAATACAATACAATACAATACAATACAATATAATATAATATAATATAATATAGTAGAGGAAGAACAAGATGTTTTGCACTGAAGATAGGCTTATAATTATTTATTTTTATTTTTGTTTAATTTCTAGCCAAAAAATAATCATATTGTGATATTGATTTTAGTCCAGTTATATTTTATACATTTTTAATCATTTTTAACAAATTTTTATACTTGCATTTTCCATTTTTAATTTCAGGTACATTTTATTTTTTATATTTTTTGAAATATTTTTCTATATAATTTTTATTTATGTTGTAGTTATTTTAGTGCATCAAGTGAAACTAAATGAAAATGAGAAATGTTGCTGACAAAAATATCTCTATATTTTTTAAAATATTTGATTTGAGTTATTGTTTATTTCAAGACTGAAGCGCTGCCAGTCTGAGTGTGTAAATGAGCATCTGAGAGCGTTGTGAAGCGCAGATGTTAATAGCGTGACACGGCTGTTATTCAAGCGCTGCTCTAAAGCACCCAAAGCCAAATCCTCTTCTTAACGTGCGATATCACGCTCACCACCGCTAAACAAAACCCACCCTCACGCCGTAATTAACGAGACGTGCGTTTCACCAAGACCTGCCAGCGCTAATTAAGATGACGGGATGAGGCGGGATTCGCCGTTTTCTCACCTGCGCTCTGAATCTCGCACGAAGACGCTCCGAAAGTGAAAGCGTTTCCAGACCGAAGGCGTTTCGCGAGACGTTTCTAACGGCATCTTTTGTCACCCGTCTGTCCACCTCCATTAAAACGCCCTCGGACAAGAATGGCGTCTGAATATTTCACCGTAAAGTCAGAAGTGCAAAAACACCAGTGTGCTTTATTCATGCATCATTCAGCACCATTTCAGGATGAAGACGAGCGGATGAAGTCTTCCTCACAACAACACAGACTTGAGACCTTCAACAGCATCTATTTACTTCTCACCCACTGCTATTTCAGTAAATATGATTTTTTTTAAATAATATTTTAAATTAAAATGTTAATTTTAAAGTTTTTTTTTAATTATTTAAAGCTAAAAAATAAAACAACAATTAATAAAATTAACAAAAAAACAACACTTATACAAAAAAAAAACTAATACAAATGACAAAAACACACAACAAAACTAAAACTAAAATTAATGTAAAATATACAAATAAAAATAGTTCAAATAAAAATATTATTTAAAAAAAAAAAACAATTTGGAAACTGGAGTAAAATACAATTAAAATGTAAATAAAATAAAATAATAAAATAACTTTTTATTTTAGTAATTTGGAAGTAATTGGTTTTTAAAAATTCGTAATAAAAATAATAAATAATTAAAATAATAATTAAAACAGCACTTCAATAAAATGTGTAGTAATTACAGTAATGGGTATTGTACTTTATAAAGTAATTTAGTCAATCTGTACCAAATAATATGCAATATTATTTTTCAGAAAACAAGTTTTAATATGCTGTCATTTTGCATCTCGATGAAATGTTTATTGATTTAAGAATATTTAAGAATTTGCACTACAAAACAATATAAAAATTAGTTATATAATTATTATATTTTTTGTTGAATTTTCAGCAAAAATAACCATATTTACATACAAATATATACGATATAGAATTTGGTCTAGTATTATTTTATATTTTATATTTTTATTATTTTTGAAAGAATTTTTATTTTTGTATTTTTTTATAAGATGCTTTGGCAACATTTAATAAAATAAAAAAATAATTACAATTACATCATAATGTGTAATAAATTTCTAATAATAAGAATACTTTTTTTGTTTTGTTTTGTTTTGTCAGTTATGGTTTATTTTAAGTCATTTTAATTTTGAGATTTTCTCCAAAAAAAAAAGAAAAAAAACTCTTTTCCAAGCGGCTCATATGAACATTTTCTTGTCTAAAACATAAAGCTAACCAGCTAACAAATTTAGTTTATAAAAATGTGTTTTGAAATGTTTCTAAAATGTTAAAATGTTGCATTATTTAGAGGTTACAACAATGTTTCTTACAACATTCTACTAACTTTAATTTCACCCAAAATGTAACATTGTTTAAACATTCATTCATTTATTTATTTTTAATTTTTATTCTTTTTATTCTTTAAAATGTCCATTTTTCTTGTTATGATTAGACGTTCTTTAAATGTAACAAAAACATTTCCTAAAGCATTCGACTAACCTTTGTTTCATCATAATGTAACAATTTAAATGTAACATTACAAGAACATTTACAGTTTGTGATTAAAACGTTACTTAACTGTTACAGAGAAACGTTTCTTAGAACGTTCAAGTAGAAATAACATCATGATGATTCTCTCAACATTATGACAATGTATATCAAATATTAGTACGGTTCTAAGTACATTTTAACGTTCTAACCTTTCTATAACCTTTATAGAAAGTTGTAAGATCATTTGTGGTTTGGTAAAGTCATCATAACCCTGCCGTCCCTCTGCCGTCTCCACTAAAGCACTTTCAGGCCCGTTTTAGCATTAGATTGGCTGTGAGCGCCGAACGGCGTAATAAGTAAAGATCATGAGGTGATGTGATATCACATCGTCTGTATGTGGAGTGTTTTCAATAACACTCAGATTTACATGCGTTTATTCTGCAGAGGCTTTTATCCTCACTTTGCATGTGAGCATTACACGCGACCCTCGACCGCAACCGTCTGCTGAATAATGAAGAACCTGCAGACATCACCATCACACGTGAAGAGCTGCCGAGAATCACTCAGACGTGAGAGGAATCGCCCGCGTCTCCATCCGCCAGGCATCAAACGTCGGGCAAAAAGAGCGCTTGACCGTAATCTAACGCCGCGGGATTCTGAGCCAAAGAAACCGGGACGAGACGTGATGTTTTCAGCGTGAGACAGAGATACGCTTTGTTCTTATCTTCAAAAGACAAGAAGAGCGACGCGCCGGGAGCAAACGCACAAACAAACACATTAACACGGTCTCAGTTCATCCACCTTTGACCATAATTTCTGAGCTTTGAGGAGAGTTATATATCATTATTATTATTTTATTATTATTATTAATATCATTTGTAAGACAGACAAACAGTATATACATAAGTTCATTTCTTTTGACCATGGTCAAAGTATTTTCTTATTATTTTATAATTGACATAAAATAAGAGAATTATTATTATTATTATTATTATTACTATTATTACTAACAACAATTTTTGTTTTTATTATTATTTAAATATATTACTATTGTAATATGACCAGGGTTATTGTTATTAACTAAATTTGTACAAAATAATAATAATAATAATAATAATAATTTACATAAAATAAATAATATTTAAAATAAAATATAAAAATAAACTTATTTTATAAAACTACATGTATAAACAAACAACAACATATGCATATAAAAACAACAAATATGCATATAAATATATGCAATAAATGCAATAAAATATAAAAATAAACTTACTTTATGTTAGTTGAAGTACTAAACTAAAACTAAATAAACTAAAAACAGAAACTGAAACTTAAAACTAAATCTGGACAGACATGTAAAAATAAAAATGATAAAAACACAACAAAATTACTAAAACTTTAACTAACTATAATTAAAGTAAAAATATAAACATTGATAAACTTTCATTTAAAATATCAACAAAAAAAGTATATTAATAATGACTAGAATTATTAAAATAACTATCATTTATATTATTGTTTTTTTGTTTTTATTATTATTATTATTAACAAGACAAAAATACTTTACTATTGCACTACAAAAAAAATATTTTATTATTTATACTTAATTTCTACTATATTTACAAATGATTCTCAGTACAATAGAACGTGATTAAATAAATAAATAAATAAAAAGTTTGATTCAGGCCAGTCTATGTTGTTATTTATTTAGTTTAGTTTTTTTTTTTTTTTTACTTTTCTTTAAGATATCTTTTATATAAACAAACAGTTCTGTTTCCATAACATGATGATGAAAATGAACAAATAAACAATAGTTGGATTCAGGCCAGTTTATGTTGTTATTTATTCAGTTTTTTTAAATATGTTTTTTTTGTTATATTGAAGCCTTTTTATATAAAGCAAACAGCGCTATTTCCATAACATGATGATGAAAAAAATTAATATAAATAAATAAATAGTTTGATTCAGCCCAGTTCAAGTTGTTATTTATTTAGTTTTTTGTTTTTTTGTTTTTTTTTAATATATTGACGTTTTTAAAATAAATAAATAATTAATTAAAAAATAAATATAAAAAATTATAAAATAAAACATTATTAATTAATAAATAGTTTGATTCAGGCCAGTGTTTGTTATTTGTTTAATTTTTTTTTT
>JAHKKF010538443.1:0-10002 GCA_019740295.1 Labeo calbasu
TTTTTTTTTTTTTTTTTTTTGTCTTGTGGACTATATGTAAACATATTTTGTGTAAAATATCTTACTCAGGTTAGTAACATGCATTTTGTATGATCTCTCTTATTTTATTACAATTATTCACATTTTTACAGATTCTGCAAGGGGTTCCCAAACTTTTGCATGCCACTGTACATTTAAGTGTCTATGCAAATACGCCAAATTTTTCTTTAGTTTCACACCCTTCAAAAATCATTCAAATTTGCTGATTTGATGCTCAAAAAACTTATTATAATATTATTATAAATGGTAAAAACAGTTGTGCTGCTTAATATTTTTGTGTGAAACTGCAACACATTTTTGCAGGATTCTTTAATGCATAGAAAAGAACAACATTTATTTGAATGAACTGTTTTTGTAATAATAACAAATTTCAGTGTTGAACAACTTTAGTGATGTATAAATGTTTATGAAACTTTGTAGGTCCATAGAACAGATTTTTAGATGGTATTAATGTGTTTAAGGAATAAGAGTAAATATATTTGTCCACACATGTGTGTCTGTGTGTGTGTGTGTGTGTGTGTGTGTGTGTGTGTTTATGTTTTAGGTGCTCTACATACATCCATAATGTATATTATTTACATCCATAACAGTGTACTATACCAATATATAAAAAAGTGTACATGCAAATGTTACACACGTGCCTGAATTCTAATCAGATCATGCATTGAAATTGAAAACCACGTGGGACCATCACAATACACAGAATATGCTGATATAGTCTCTAAATTTGCACAAGAAGGAAAACCAAGCTTTTTAACATGCTGCAGGAAAAAAAGAGGAATCAACAGAGCAGCAGTTCTGTGGGTAAAACATCAAGTTTTTTGAGAGAGGTAGCTCAAATCACCCATTACCAAGCATGTGTTGAGTCTTGAAGTGGATGGGCAACAGCTGCAGAAGACCACTCCAGGTTTCACACCTGTCAGCTACTAACAGGAAGATAGGCACATGAGCACCCAAACTAGACAGCTGACGACTAGAAAAACCTTGGCCAATTCTTGATTTTTGCTGTGACACACAAATGCTAGGAAGTAAACAACATGAATCCATGGACCTAGCTTGCCATAAGTCAGTGGTACAGCAAATTAACTACAGCTATACTATGTTGCTGTTTTTATGATCAATTGATTTTATGATCATCTGCTTTCAAATAAGGCAATAAGCCACTCAAGGCTTTATATTATAGTCATTTTGCAGGAAATAAGTGATCCTCTTAATGCAAATGAGAGATAACATGATAAAATCCCTGTAATGTATGACCTTAAGGTGCTTATGCTAATATGCTAAACAACACTGATGTTCAATAAATAATTAAATTTATTAACAGCAATAATCACAAAAAAAGTAATATTGTGTATTTGCTAATTAACTGCTGTGTGGTCACTGGTGTGTGTAATCTTGCAATATGTATTTTATTTTTATTTTGAATGCGGGTCAAATCTAAACAAGTTTGAATTATCCATTATAGATAATTCAATTACAGCTATGAATTCATAAACTTACAATTTAAAGAAAGGAAAAGAAAAGAAAAGAAAAGAAAAGAAAAGAAAAGAAAAGAAAAGAAAAGAAAAGAAAAGAAAAGAAAAGAAAAAAAGAAGATTTGTTTGGTATTTTCAATCCATTCTAAATGGTAATTCACAAATAATTTTTCCAACGAATACAATACATAATAGTGACAACCCTTACCAAAAACAAGTATACTTCAAGTTTATTTTATTTAGTATACTTAAGTAAAGTTCAAGTATATTTTTAAGTATACTTTATGTAGTAAGTATACAAATATCAGTGTACTAGTAGTATACTTTTAAGTGTACTATTTTAATACTCCTTGGGACTAAATTGGCCCACTTTCTAGTATAAAAGTATACTTTTAAGTATACTTTAAGTTTAACAGTAGTAAACTTTGAGTAAACAACTAGTTTACATCTATGTTTGCAGTTTGTACTGCAACTATACTAAAAGTGAACTTATAGGTATACTTATAGTTTACTAATTAAAATACTTTTTTATGCATTTTTAGTAGTTTTATACTACAAGTATACTCAAGTGTTTTTTGGGGGGTTTTTTGTTTTTTTTTTCAAGTGAACTTTAAATCATACTTCAAGTATACTATGTCCCTACTTAGGTATTAATTTGTATATATTTTGTTATATGAATATCTGAACATACATAACATAAATAACTTAGTCTTATATGTAGACAACATCATCTTTATTTGTAAAGCATTTTACAAGACTGTCACAGTACAACAAATAACTAACAATAATGACAAAACAACAACAAAAAAGTTTAAATTAAGTCAGCAAACAGCAAAACAATAATGTTATAACAGTAACTGGATAATTTATTAATGCTGCAGTGCATGCTGGGAACTTACAAAACCTTAAAATTACAACAATATGAAATTCTTTGTTCAGACAACTGTGACTAATTGGGACAACATTTGGGGTAATTTTGTTGGTCTGACAAGGGTTTTTATATAGTTTCAAGAAAATAGCATTTTTTAGTATTTGAGACTCAAAATGTTTCGTAAAATGGAAAATATGTATTTGCATTTTTTACAGCATGGAAGCATCTTTTTTGGTTTCTTCTTCACTTGTACATCTCTCATGTATAACAATAAAAAACGGATTCTCAGAGCACAAGTATATAGCTCAAATATATTTAGACTTTTTTTAAGTATAAGTCAAGTATACTTAAATGTCATTTTAAGTATATTTCTGAGAAGTATATAAAGTATACTTTCCTATTTTTAGTTTAAAAGAAGTATACTAATAGCACACTTGAATAAACTACTTTTTCGTAAGGGAAAGCAGACTGGTCTGATGCCAAATGTCAGTTTCTTCAACCTTATCTTTTAACCCTGTACATTCTAGTCATATATGTAGCTAGGTAAAGGTAAATCAGTTATCTGATACTATTAGTTGCAGAACCAAACAGGCACATAAAACACTGAAAACAAGTAAAATCATCAAGTTCAGAATGATTCCCCCAAGGATGCCCATAAAGAGATTTTTTTTATTGCTGGATTTGTGGAGTCTTCTACTTGCATGGCAATTTTATAGCACAACATTGTTACTTACATAAGTAATTATTATTATGAGGGGTTGTCTTGAGTGCCTTCGGCGTCTCCAAGGGAACAGGAATGCACACGGTTATTGTGTATCATGTCCTGTCTCTTTACTGCATCCTCTCTCTGTACAGTCATAATCTCATTGTCTCACTATTGAACCTCTCAACATGTCACTCTTCTGCTGCTTGCAGACATGTATTGTCTCTCAGTGTGTGCGTGCGTTTGCGTGTGTGTGAGCGGTGTTTATCGTGGCTTGAGCTCTCTATTCAGTTTCTTGTCATGTCCACCGTCCACCGTGCATAATGAGCTGGCTGTTAGCCAATCACGTCTTTTATGCTGCACACTTATGCGGAATACAAACATCCCCCCTTGAAAAAGTTACTAATTAATTAATTTACAATGTAAGTTAATGTATTGGCCATAGGACAATTCATTTTCTCTACAGGATTTATATCACAGGATTTTCAATAAACGGTTTAATTTCTTTGCTATTAAAACGCTGGCGTTGCTGGTTCTGAAGCTTCACGGAGGTGAAAGTGTGTGTTGTCATCGCCCTCTGGTGGACATTTGAGGTACTAACGAAGACTCAAATCTAAGATAAACACGTCTAATGAAAGATCTGTGATGTTATAGCATCTGTTTTCCTCAAATAAATGCTTTTTTTAATAACTGAAATAATAGCCTTAACACTTACCTAGGCTACTAAATAAACAGTTCACCCAAAAATGCAAATTCTGCCATTGTTTAGCCTACTTACGATTTTTCAAACCCACACGGTTTCTCACTTACTTAAAATACGAAATGTTAATTTTTGACATATTTCAAAAACGAAACATACCTTAAAGCTATCATTAAAATTTCTAAATAGTTTAACGTAGACCTATAACATGCCTAGTTTTCTGAATCCATTCGATAACTCTTCTTTAGATATTTTGAATTGGACGGATCAGTTCATTGAAAAGATCCGTTCAAGGACTCGCTACAAACTCTCTTAGGGCAGATGTTATGACTTCCAGTGAATGTTGCTTATATTTCAGTCAGTACACAGTGTTATTACTAGAAAAGACTTGGAATACTGTGCACAAGCCATTTTTATGTTGCTTTTTTATGGTTCTTTTTGTCATTTTGATGCTTGAAAGCCCCAGAGCTCAACATGGGAGGATAAGTAAATAATGTAAGAAGTTTCATTTTTAAACACGTAGTTTCCTTATTCACACTATTAGTACTACCAGTGGGAGAGAAGATGACAGTTGGGTCTCTAAACACCATTTTATTGTATCTTCATAAAACGCAGCCCATTTAGAGTTCTACTTTTGCAACATTATATTATTTCAATACTTAATTGCTAAAAACTGGCACATAAAACTATGTTTTTTTGGTGGGAAAGCCAAAGGTAGTTCAGTGCTTCAAACTTTGTGCTCCTCATCATCTGGTTACTATTTCTTTCCTTCAGGCTCTGCTCTTCCTCACCATCTACTCCACCCGTCCATCAGCCCATCCCTATTCTATCACACACATACACACTCGCAGAAATACATCTGCAGGGTGTGTGTGAGTTATGGTGCTCTCTCCCCCAGCGCTGTTATGCCTTGACACGGATGGCCACTTCCTCCCATCATGCATTGTTTTGTGTTGAGCCCGTGGGCAGAACGTCCTGCCTCAGTATGAATGGGTCCAATCTCTCAATACTCACCGCTTTGGTCTCTCTCCCTCTTTTTGTCTCTCTCTCTTTCTCTGTCCCACTGATTGATGCCACACTATTCGGGCAAATTGCCTGCACACATCTTACCCAACCGGTCTGGCAAGATCGTGTGTTTGTGCGAGTGTGCGAAGGGCTGAAGGAAAGAAAAAAGAGAGAAGATACAACCGCGAAGGTACAGCCAGCATGACAATGCAATCTGGCCCGAGGGGGAGAGAGATAGACGGACGGACGGACAGAAAGAGAGAGAGATGATAGGAAAGATCCACTGCGTTCCTCTTAATGTACTTGGCAACAGAGGATGCTGAGACCCGTGCCAATAAGAGCCGATCGAATCGGAAGAAGAAGGTGAAGGAATATCACCCCGCCCGTGTCCATTTATGTGGATATTTTCAGTCCGACAGAGTCCTGACAGTGAAAGAAAGAGATAAAGAAAGTTAAAATGTGTGTGCATATAGGATTTGGACCCTCTGCTCTACAGATTCAAGGGGTCTGGTTAGCGCTCGGCAAGTGTGTGTGCGTGCGTGTGCAGGATTTGGGCTCTCCTCTGTACAGAATGAGCGATCCGTCTTGCTGGTGCTGAGGAAGCATTCCCATAATCCCACTGCTCAACTTCAAAAAGCTTTGTAAAAGACTACACAGCACCCTGCACCACAGTAAAACCCTCCCCGTCTTTATTCTCTCTCCTTCTCTTTCTGCTGCTTTTCTTCTCCTTCGTAGCTTCAGTCATCTCTGCCCCGTCTGACATCTCCTGCATTCCAATCTCTCTTCTCAATGCACTTCTCATCAATATTATATCACTTTCTCTCTCTCTCTTGCTCACTTTGACCATCTATTTCTCCCTCTGCACTCTTCTTCTCCTGACCCATCGCTCTTTGCTACGGCGAGCAGGTGCTATAGGATTATTTTCTTTATGTACCGCTAACTCTCATGCGACCCGCCGAGTGAGGGGGATGGAGTAGAGTGCAACCACGGGGCAGCTGGAGGATGAGTGCCCTAATCAAGGGCACAATGACAGGGGTCAGAGGAGGTGGCCCAAGCGGGATTTGAACCTGCGTCCTCCTGCTTTCTTCTACTGAATCGCTCATTGTGTTATTTTCCAGTCGCCTGCTTTTCTAAAGAATCCAGCGAGTGCTAAATGGGAGAGGAGACCTAGCTGCTCGGTGTGTATTTCAGCCACCATCTAAAGATACTGTATACGTGCTGAACGATACACGTGTGTGCGCTCGATCGCCATTTGACCCGCCGCTCTTTCTGTGTTTTACAAAGTAGAGAACTTCAGCGAAACTCCATGTAGTTGTGAAGAGTAGTAGACAAGCGATGCCAAAACATTATAAACGGCAGGGCCTATAACAAAGACAGACCCTTCGATGATCGTTGTAGGCCTGTCCTTTTCAATTAGCCCTGCTTTTGTTTCTTTCCCTCTCTTTCAGCAGGAGGCTCAGGAATATTGAGTGAAGCCCAACCCCTGCTTCAAATATTGATACCGTTCTTACCAGGCCTCAATGCCCTTCCTACATGACCGGCTTCTAAAACAGAAAGGAAAAGGTTTGTTTACAGCAATGTGATGTGTGTGTGCATGTGTGTGTGATTTTCTAAACTTGACTTCTGACACTTCGCATCAACTTCATGTTTTTATTATATGTGATTTACATCATATTTCTCTAGTGTCTTCTTTAAAGGGGTCCTATTATGCCCTTTTACAATGATTATGTTGATTTCCAAATGGTACACTTCATGTGCACTTTCAGTTTTGAGGACTCACAATGGCCGCTGCAGTGCACGTCTTTTAAGTCCACGAGACCGCAGGGTGTTCCACTCCTCATTATAGTATTTGAAGGGGTGCCGCTATGCGCCCATAATACTCACTTCTGCCGAGCCCGCACCGGGACAAGCTCCTCCCCTTACAAAAAAGAAGTTTATCCAAGTGTGCTATTAGTATACTTCTTTTAAACTAAAAATAGGAAAGTATAGTTTCAGTCTACTTTTTTATGTACTTCGTAGAAATCTGTTTTATGTACTTATCAGAAACGTACTTAAAATTGCATTTTAGTATACTTGACTTATACTTAGACAAAGTCTAAATATATTTGAGCTCTCCTAGAATCCATGTTTTCATTGTTATGGTATGGGGCGTTATTACAGATCTTCTGTACAGAATTTCCAAAAAACAAGCGAAGAAGAAACCGAAGCAACAGATCCTTCCACACATAATCTAACATGATCATCAGACATAAAACAGCATCAAAAATGAGTAACGTTGTGGAATAAAATATGACCCATGAAAAGGTAATAATGACTGTCAAGCTTTGTAGTGTTGATCGAATCCAATTCAGTCTTTTTTCAGCTTTTTGTTCAAAATGTTTATTTAATTCTTTTTTTTATTTCTAAAACTTACCCACGTTCAGATGTTTATAAAAAAGAATGTGTGAAGCTAGAATAAAATGTTTTTGTTTACAAGCAGATCCCCTGTTCTTTCTTTTGATGTTTTGTATGTGTAGGTATTAATATAACAAAATATACACAAATTAATACCTAAATAGGGACAAAGTAGTGTACTTGAAGTATTATGTAAAGTTCACTTAAAGAAAACTTGGGAGTATACTTGCAGTATAAAACTACTAAACTGGTAGTTTACTGAGACTATACTTCAAAGTGTACTAAAAATGCTACATGTGTTTAATTAGTAAACTATCAGTATACCTATAAGTTCATTTTTGTATAGTTGCAGTACAAACTAAAAACATAGATGTAAACTAGTTGTGTACTCAAAGTTTGCTACAGTTATACTTATAGTATGCTTAAAAGTATACTTTTATATACTAGAAAGTGTGCCGATTTAGTCCCAAGAAGTACTGAAATAGTATACTTACAAGTATACTACTAGTACACTGATATTTGTATACTTACTACATAAAAATATACTTGAACTTTATTTAATTAAATAAACTTGAAGTATTCTTCTTTTTGGTAAGGGGCAGCAGACTTCACAGCTGCATTACGTCATGAAAGTGCAGACTCAGTGGAATTCCATGAGGGTTTGGAGTGCCATTTGGGAGAGGACCCTAGTCTGTATCCAATGACCTTTTGGTGCATTGTGATTGGCAAACCACTTAGAGCATGTTCCAGAAAGGACACACTCAAGTTTCATCAATTTTGGAACCACCATATCTCTTCTATATGGTGACAACACAGTACCTAAGCCAGCTCATCTTCTTCAGCTGTGTCTCTTTTTTACAGTATATGATCTCTAGCACAGCTCAGACTTGCCCCCTGTTTTGCTTATTCCATGGGCAGGAATTATTTAAATGAGTGACATTGTGACTTCACAACATTCGGAAGAAGCTCATTGTAGTCTGAACGAGCCGTTTGTTGTAGTTCTTAAAAAGTGCTTTCTGTTAAAAAGAATTTCTCCTTTCAGCTTTTTAACCTTGCAGATCTTTTATATGCTCAAACAGCAACATTACACAATATCTAATAAGGACAAAATGAAAAAAGCATTATAGGAACCCTTTCAGTTTGTCTAAAAGTTACCCTTCCTACTGCTAAATTGTCACGCATGTGGGTTGTTACGCTTCAGTCGTGTTTTTCATGTTTTTCAATTAGAAATTATCCTCTGGTTTCACAGACAAGGCTTAAACCTAGTCCCAGACTAAAATGTAAGTCTGAGCTGTTTCTTGAAATATGTCAATGCCTTTGTTGTGTCTCAAGATGCACACCAGTAATGTTCTTCTAAGACATGTTTAAAAAAATAACTTTAAAATCCTAATTGAACTATGACCTAGTCCTGGCTTAAAGGTGGGGTATGTATTTTTTCAAAACCACTTTAGAAAACCCAATCGGGCAGAGTAGCAAAACAAACTTTTAGCCAGTCAGCAGTAAGGGGCGTGTCTACTCATGATGGGGAGGAGAGAGCACTCAGGGCACAGGACGGACATTAGCCGAGCAACAACAGAAAGATAGAAATGGCGGGTAAAAAACAAAAGAGGAAAACGTCTGTGGAACAAAAGAAGGCTTTACCGTAAGGCAGCAGTTCCCTATCCCAGTCCTCGCGTTTCCCCGCTCTGCATGTTTTGCATGTCTCACTTAGTTAAAACACCTGATTTAGATAACTAGTTCGTTAGAAGAAAGCTGTATACGTGCATGAATTGTGTTCCGACTGATATGATCCTTACACAGAGTTCATTGCTCCCTACTCCCTAAGCAGGAAATCCATTGAAGTTTACTGCACTTCAGAACATTTATTCATTCATGAATTTGCGCTGCGCCAATGCCTGCAGCGTTTTCACACACAGATGAAACTTGCTAGAGAAGTCTGAAGTGTGACATTATTTACCTCTGTAAATAAATACAATTTAAATTCATGTCTCGCACGCTTTAATGCCCTCTGAATGGAACATACCGTGGTAAAAAACCAGCATATGCTGGAAGGTATGTTTTGATGCTGGGATGCTGGTTAGGTATGTTCTGATGCTGGTTTAAGCTGGTCCTTAGCTGGTTTAAGCTGGTCCTTTGCTGGTTTATGCTGGTCCTTTGCTGGTTTATGCTGGTCATGTTGCTGGTCAAGGACCAGCATAAACCAGTTTAAACCAGCATCAAAACATACCTAACCAGGATCCTAGCATCAAAACATACCTACCAGCATATGCTTGTTTTTTTTTTACCAGGGTATACACTCGTTCTGAACTGGAATCATGGTGGAATATCCTGTGATGTGCACTTCACAGGGCACTTACGGTCAAATAGAACAAACATTGTTTGTGATAAGAGACAGAGAGGATTGGGAAGCGCTGCAATAAGGCAAAAAGTAGGACCTGTGTAAATATCAAAATAGGTGCGAGACCCTTTTGGAGTAAGGGCATGTTTGTTTTGGTGATTTCAAATATCAACATTGGCTACCAGAAATCACTTACCCTACCTTTAAGCTAACTCTTAACAAAAAGAAGTGTACTTCAAGTTTATTTTGTTAAGTATACTTAAGTTCAAGTATATTTTTAAGTATACTTTATGTAGTAAGCATACAAATATCAATGTACTAGTAGTATACTTTTAAATGTACTATTTCAATACTCCTTGGGACTAAATTGGCCCACTTTCTAGTAGTGATGGGTCGTTCTTGAACGATTCGTTCATTTTGAACGAATCTTTAATGTGACTCGGGACGAACGAGTCGTCTCGGGGAGTGATTCGTTCA
>JAHKKF010538447.1:0-17078 GCA_019740295.1 Labeo calbasu
TTATTATTATTATTATTATTATTATTATTATTATTATTATTATTATTATTTGAAATACTGTGTGAAAAATATGTAGTCATTAACAAAAAGTAATTTTAATCTGATTACGAGCATTTTAAAATACAATAAAAACAATGTGTACATGTAACTTTATTTTTAAAGTTTTTAAATGGCTGCTGGTTGTAAACCAGGCAAAAACTCGTAGTCTGAACGCTTAGAAAACGAATCGCACAACCCTCCTCAAAAAGCCACTAGTCACATGCACATTTTGCGTCGTCTGAATCCTGACTTATAACTACATTTTCTTCTCTCTCACACTGTTAGATACATTAGTATTCAAGGTCATCTGTAACTAACAGATTGTATCTCATTCCCCCTGAGACAGTTGATGAGTTCCCGCTCTAGATGTGCCATCTTATGAATATAATTGATGCAGTTCTCTTTCAGGGAGCATGTGTTAACATTAGCTTGACATGTTACCTGTCCTGCACACTTCTTGTTTGCCATGAGGAGACAAAGGTATGGCGTGTACTTTATGTCTTGTCAGCAGTCAGTTCAGTTAGGAATTCAGAGCCCACCTCGACCCATGAACCACAGCTGCCCTGTGCCTTTTGCTACATAGTATGTTGACAGATGATGAGAACTGTCCTTGCTTATGAATCACAAATGCAAAACTTGTTGCCATGATGTTGGGCCGGTTGCCAGGATGTTGCTATGTGATTGCAACAGTGTCCTGCTAGAGGGTTCTGTGATTTAAATTTGTATTAAAGGGATAGTTCACCCAAAAATGAAAATTCTGTCGTTAATTAGTCACCCTCATTCCAAACCTGTAAGAACTTCAGAATATTCAGAACACAAATAAAGATATTTTTGATGAAATCAGAGAGCTTTCTGACCCTCCACAGACAGCAAAACATCTACCATGTTCAAGACCCAGAAAGGTATTAAGGATATTGTTAAAATAGTCCATGTGACATCAGTGGTTCGATTGTAATGTTATGAAGCTATGAGAATATTTTTCTCTGTGCAAAGAAAACAAGTATAACAACTTTATTCAACAATTTCTTCTCTTCTGTGTCAGCATTTATGAGAGATACATAAATATATAAAATATATATAAAATATTAATAATGTAAAACGTTAAATAAATATTACAGATAATATTTACTATTTTAATAATATTTTTTTTTATATAATAACTAAATAATACAGAAGCCCATTTCCATCACAGAACAAAAATAAATAAATAAATAAAACAAGGTAATTGCAACTGTTTCTCTCTCTGAATTTCGTGATATAAACTCAATTGCAAGAAATAAAGACTGAATTGCAAATCATAAAGACAACTGAGAGTTATTAAGGCAAAATTTACAAGATATAAACTCGCAAATGCGGAAAAAAGTCAGAATTGCAAGATATAATCTCACTATTCAGATTTTTTCTCGCAATTGCAATTTTCTGTCTCGCAATTCGGACTTTTTTTCTCAGCATTGTGAGATATTAACTCCAATTCTGATTAGAAAAAAGACTATTTTTACAACTGCGAGTTTCTGCGAATTTTATAACTTTGTGTTATAGTCCAAATCTGAGATATAAACTCGCAATTTTGACATTCTGACTTTATACCATAAAATTACGAGTTGCAATTTTGAGAAAATGTAGATAATTGTGAGATAAAAAGTTACAATTTCCTTTTGTATTTTTAATTCATGGTGCATATAAATATTTATATATTATATTTAATATAATATGTGACCCAGTGTCAATTTTTTAAAATTTGAGATTTATATATCACCTGAAAGTTGAATAAATAAGCTTTCTGGAATCTGAGGGTGCAAAAAAATTCAAATATTGAGAAAATTGCCTTTAAAGTTGTCCAAATAAAGTTCTTAGCAATGCATATTACTAATAAAAAATTAAGTTGTGATATAATTACAGTAGGAAATTTACAAAATATCTTCATCTTACTTGATTTTTGAAGAAAAATCAATAATTTTATCCCATTCAATGTATTTTTAGCTATTGCTACAAATATACCCATGCTACATAAGACTGATTTTGTGGTTCAGGATCACATATATGAATGTTAAAAAGCTAATAAATATTGAATTAACCCTAACCACATCCCACTGAGAACCTTCTAACGTTTAATATGGCCCAGATGCAATAAATTCAACAAATGTTGATGTTCAGTTCAAATGAGAAGCTAAGATTAATGAGAGCATAACCGTAACCTACATAAATGTGTTAAGATGAGATTTCGTGACATCTACGGTCATGTTGAAAAGGAAAAGGAGAGGGTGACATCTTACCCCGCGGGCCTTGGGGGAAAAAAATGCATAAAATAAAGTAGCTCACTCAGTCAGGTTTGACAGAATAACGAGGCCGCTCACAAAACCAAACGGTTTTGAAGCCCAGCGACCTTTAACCTCCGGCCCACTGCAGAATTCCCCAGATTTAAAGGGCAAGTGGGCAGAAGCGTAAACGACCTCTCGTGAACTCTGTGCTGTCACCCAGTTCGTCTGGAGTCTTTGTGCAAGACTGGTCTGTCAGTCTCAGTTTGAGATCAGCACTGGACACCAATGTCAGTCTCAAATCCTTGCCTTACTTCCATCTCAGGCTGGCCTTCTCCCAATGCCTGTCTGACCAACCCCGAGGCTATTTTTAGCTGCTTCACTGCACCTCCAAAATGAGCACCAGCCTTTGCTTTCTAGATTAGATGGCCTAATGCAGTCTCCTCTTTTCAAAGTTTAGGAAAGGGGGGCGATCAATTTCTCTTGCATATTACGCAATCACCCAATGCACTTGAACTAACTTTGTGGTCTCACGACTTTGCTTCTCACGTCAGATGTAATTTCCTCCAACCCTATCTTGATTCATTGCCTTGGCTTTGGTTCTTTTTGTACTTGTTTTCCCCTCTCCCTCACTGGACTTTTTTTTTTTGTTCCGCTCAGCAATAATTCCTGAATCTTCCATTTCTCCGGGTACCTGGCAGGGATAATCTCAGGATTACGGTTTAAGTGTCAGTGATCTCAACTGTCAAAATTCTCCTGTAGTTACAAGTGTAAACATGTGATTACCTTTGGTCTGACTTGCCAATGTAAACACACAGGAATTCTGAAAGCCAGATAGAGGTGGGACCGCGTGACAAGACTAATGTGATTTTTCTTGCCGGGTGTGCCCTTTGTCGCGTTCTCGCTACAGGTCGAATGCATCATTCTGTTGTTTATCTGAGAAGTTTGGCGGCATGCATCTGGACACTGTCCAAACGTAGGTGCATCCTTGGAGAGTGTTCTTGAAAGATTAATGCATGTTGTGATTTAAATAAATGAAACGGGAAGATCAGGTGCATTCGACCTGTCACCTAGCGATAGAACAAACCAACATGTTGATGCAGACAACGTACGTTTAAATTTAGCTTGTTACATTCCTGTTACATTCAAAACATGAAGCAGCACGTCATAACACAACTCATTACGGTATATTTAACAATAATAAAACATGTTTCTTGAGCAGCAAATCATTAGAATGACTTCTGAAGGATCATGTGACACTGAAGACTGGAGTGATGATGCTGAAAAATCAGCTTTGCATCATAGGAATAAATTACATTTGAAAACATATTTAAAATAGATATTAAAAAAAGGTCAATTTTATGCGACATTTTTTCCCATTGTGACCTAGTTGTCATGACATTTAACAATTTCACCTTATTACTTAAATGATAATGAGATATTTTTGCCTTATGCACAGTAGGGTAAAACAGGGCTAAAGGCGCTTTTTTTTCTCTGAACCACTAGATGGCAGAAAAAAACGTGATGTAGCACTTTCCAAAACATTCGCCTTTCGAGATACACATGCAAATTTGGCTGATCGCGAGCAGCAGCGCAAAGTCGATTCTCTGCTTACTTGATCTAATATTTGATGTTTACATTTTTATTGTAGATTTAAGGTTAAGGTATTAAGGTATACTGCCCGAGGGAAGAAACTGTTTCTATGTCTGGCTGTCCTGGTATTTGTGGCTCTGTAGCGCCGACCAGATGCCAAAAGTTATTAAATTAGTTATTATATTAAATTTTTATGGGATCTCCTTCAATGCTTTCAGAATCTTTACATTTTAAAATGATTTTGTTTCTGCATTTTAAAATATATGTTTAACATAGTGTAATGACAGTATATTTATTGAACACAAATTAATTATTTTATTTATCAGAATAAGCAGAAAATTGTACAAAATTGTTGCAATTATACACTTAGTGTGCAGTGAAAAGCACTTTTTTTTTTTCTTAGGGTGTGCCTTTAGCTTTGTTGTACCCTACATTTAACAATAATTTTCCTTGAGCAGCAAATCATTAGAATGATTTCTGAAGGATCATGTGACACTGACGACTGGAGTAATGACGCTGAAAAATTCAGCTTTGCGTCAATGGAATAAATTACATTTTAAAACATATTAAAAATAGATATTAAAGACAAGAAGTCATTTTTGTGCCATTTTCCCCATTATGACCTAGCTGTCATGACATTTAACATTTTCACCCCATTACTTAAATAATGATGGGATATTTTTGCCTTATGCACAGTGTACGTCCTAGACATGTTTCTAAGAGTTTCAGCCATCTTCTAAACTAATACTAGTCATCTTTTTCCCCACAAACCAGCATCTGAAAGCACAGGGCATCTTTTAAAGTGTGGAGGGAGGCCATCTATCTGTTTATGACCCGTACAGGGCGTTATGTTACGCAGGTGTGTCACCAGAAGGGCTGCTGTCAGCTGTCTCTCAGCACGCAACAAAAGGCACGAGCCCTCAGGGTTTCCACACGCCAAACCACAGCCAAACCAAAATGTTAGATGAGATCCAAACGGCATTCCAGATGTCACATGACACTGACAGCCTGCGTAGGATTGAACATCAAACAAAACGACACATTCCGCCCTGAAAAGGTAAAAGCTTTGATAAGTACTGATAATGTGATGAAAATTATCAGCTTACATGTGTGTGCATGCTGTGTCCAATTCAGGTCACTGATTACTCTGATGTGAAAGAACATAGTGAAGCACACTTAACTGTATATTAGTGCAACACCCTTTTTTTCTTAATAGGCTGTGGGTCGGCGATAATTATCATTTATTTTTTCATCTTTATAAATGGCATATGTGACTCAGTCGAGGAAGCTTTTACAGAAAAAAAAACAAAAAGGGGAGTGCCACAGAACTGTCACTGATGTACTTAGAGAAGGATTTTAAATACAATTTTTCCTCAATGAATTCACTCTGCACATGCTTTTGAACAGCTTAATGCTTGTGTACAATGCATAGAAGCTTTGAAAAGGCATTGTTGTGGGGTGTTGTTGTTTGCCAGCTATTGTCTTCCTGCTAAAAAACTGTGTAGGTGTAGATGTCAAGGTTGAGTAAAATCTTAAATTTAAATAAGTAGTTTAACAAAAAAAGAAAATTTGCAGAACAAAATAATGAATCCTCAGGACATCCAAGATGTAGATGAGTTTGTTTCTTCAGGAGAAGAGATTTCAGGAAATGTTGCATTGCATCACTTGCTCACCAATAGATCATCTGCAGTGAATGGGTGCTGTCAGAATGAGAGTCCAAACAGCTGATAAAAACATCACAATAATCCACAAGTAATCCACACCACTACAGTCCATCAATTAACACATTGTGAAGCTAAAAGCTGTGTATCTCTAAGAAACAAATCCATTTTGAACTGAAATTATTAAAATAACTCCCTTCCAAAGTTTGGGAACCCTTGGTTCTTAATACTGTGTGTGGTTACCTGGATGATCTACAACTGTTTTTGTTTTGTTTTGTTTTTTTCTGGTGGTTATTCATGAGTCCCTTGTTTGTTCTGAACAGTTAAACTGAGCACTGTTCTTCAGAAAAATCATCCATGTCCTGCAGATTCTTTGATTTTCAGCGTCTTTGCTTATTTGAACCCTTTCCAGTAGTGACTGTATGATTTTGAGATCCATCTTTTCACACCGAGGACACTGGAGGACTCAAACACAACTATTAAAAAAGGTTCAAACATTCACTGATGCTCCAGAAGGAAACACAATGCATTAAGAAGAATTTGAAGATTAAGATAAATTG
Source organism: Labeo calbasu (assembly GCA_019740295.1). Taxonomy (NCBI): domain Eukaryota; kingdom Metazoa; phylum Chordata; class Actinopteri; order Cypriniformes; family Cyprinidae; genus Labeo; species Labeo calbasu. The sequence continues at coordinate 6,109 of JAHKKF010538447.1, forward strand.
TACTTAATTTGTCTTCCGGGAAATATGAAAGTCACTTCTGTTGCTTCCGAAGGGCGGTACAAAATGGGGGAAAAAATTATATTTCAACAAAATAAGAAAAAAATGGGCATCTTCATCCAGTTCACAAGTTTTCACCCCCCGGCTCTTAATGCATCGTGTTTCCTTCTGGAGTATCCTTGAATGTTTGTACCTTTTTTTAATAGTTGAGTCCCTCAGTTGTCCTCAGTGTGACAAGATGGAACTCAAAATCATACAGTCACTGCTGGAAAGGGTTCAAATATGCAAAAGATGCTGGGAAACTGAAGAATCTGCAGGACATGGAGGATTTTTCTGAAGAACAGTGCTCAGTTTAACTGTTCGGAGCAAACAAGGGACTCATGAACAACTATCACTAAATAAAACAAAACAAAAAACAGTCGTAGACCATCCTACACAGTATTAAGAACCAAGGGTTCCCAAACTTTTGAAGTTGTTTTTTTTTTTAATAATTTCAGCTATTTTATTTTATTTTATTTTATTTATTTGATTATTTATTTAGTCTTGTGGACTATATGTAAGCCTCTTGTAAAATATCTAAATAAAAAAATAAAATGCATTTTGTATGATCTCTCTTATTTTGTTAAAATTATTAACATTTTTACAGATTCTGCAAGGGGTTCACAAACTTTCACATACCACTGTAACTGCACATCTCTCCTCAAGATGTTCGATATGAGGTATTCATGTCTGTAGTACAAAGTATTGTCACACACCAAACTTTAATACTTAAGGTCAATGCCTCTGCAAAACCCCTAACCCTATGTGGGCGCGACAGTAATCGTGATGCTTGCCTCAGCAAACACCACTAATGGCATTATCCTTCAAAAGCTAAGGACTGCTGACTACATAGAAGGATTATTTTCAGGAAAAACCTTGTAGTATGTAGCTAACATGTATCTGTGATTCAAAAGGACACAATAAAATTGCCACTGACTGATTTTTACCATTATTATTGAATCAACTGTCAGCTCTTCGCTACAGTGTTTCAACTGAGCGTTAATAAAGAGAATTTCCCATTGACTTTTCATAATTACTTCATCCATTACGTTCCCCAGAACGTGATGAACAGAGAAATAATCCAAAAAGACTGAGAAAAATGTTCTAACAAGCAATGTGGAAATTACAAGGTTTTAGCACTCGTGTGTCGGAGCGAACGGCTGACTATTAGAGCGATCAGTCATGTGGAAAAGTCAAATTTGTGGCGTGGCTGCACTGGAATACAGTGAAACAGACAACGCTCCATGGGTTTATGGCTTGATATGTATGTATATTTGAGTGTGTGCTCCAGTTGTAAGGTCCCTCATGCGAATCTAACTATATCCCGTCTAAAAACCGAGTGGACAGTCAGTGTCACAATTCATGTCTCTCTTGCAGATTCATTTGGCTGCTGTGTCAAGTCCTCGGCTCCCTTAAAGTTGCCTACGCACTGCTTTATTTGCTGGCCACTGACGGCGAATGGGGATGATGAAGCAAGTGGCTGTAAATTTAGACGTCTACAGTTGGAAATGAGCATCGGCTGCTGTAGATAAGCCACAGATATAAGCAAGATATGAGATTCCCATCTAAAAGGTCATTCTTACAGTTTCACGAATTGGCGCTCTGGTGAACCGTGTCGTGATCTGCCAAAAGCCATCATCTTATCCTGATGGCAGGTCAAAATATCACCAGGCCATCAGATATAGAGCAATTATTTGTTTATTTGAGCTTTTGCCAATATAATGGCAAAAATGTCCTCTTAGGTCCCAACTATTTCATCATATCTTGAGGTTAAATACAGACTTCCTGGATTATTATTCTGACTTTAGTCTGCACATTCTCATTACCACAGTTCTTAGATGCTGGTTAGCATGATGCAAAGCAAAGCAAAGGAATTTACCATGGTAACAGCCTCTGTACTGCAATGCTTTATTGCTTTTTTAAACAGCAGAAACAGCAAATGTAATAAAAATACAACAACTTATGGGTTAGGGTTCAATAATAATAATAATTGCAGTAAGCAAGTTTTCTGCCAATTAATATATTTAATGACAATGATACTATAGACTTGGCTCAGTGATATAGAATTAATTTAATGCGCAGTTCCAGGCCTGCAGTCGTGCATATCTTGCCTACTTCAAACGTGACTCATACAGTTATTACACAGTCAGAACTATCTTGGTAATTCTCACAAAATCTGTCAAGAAGTGTACAGGAGGGGAAAAAAGACAGTAAGGAAAAAAAAAAAATCATACAGAAAGAAATTGTAATCACCAAGCTTTGCAATGTGACATTATTTTCAAGACAATTAGGAACAGTTACTGTTACATATATATATATATATATATTATTTAATAAAAGTGTCAAATTAACAATATCTTACATTATACGTATAAGCAATGAGATTGCCACAATGCATAAATAAATAAAAGTAATTTCTTTCTTATATAAATATATATATATATATATAAATATATATATATATATAACATTTGAATTATGATGCAAAACAAAAAGTGTCAAATTTACAATATCTTGCATTATACGTATATACAGTACAATGAGATTGTCACAATGCATAAGTAAATAAATAAGTAAATAAATAGTCATTTTTTTCTTCAAAATATTATTTATTTTTGCCTTTTTTTCTGATTTTAGGGGTAAAATGTCAGAGTCGAGATTCAGCCATCTGATTTATTGTGTTAAACGATCACAATACTGTTACATTATATATATATATATATATATATATATTTAAATATATAAACATATTTGAATTAAAAAAATAAATTTGAATTAAAGTGTCAAATTTACAATATCTTGCATTATATGTATATACAATGAGATTGTCACAATGCATAAATAAATAAATAAGTAAACAAATAAAGTAATTTCTTTCTTCAAAATATTATTAATTTTTGCTTTTTTTTATTTTAGATTTTAGATTCACCCGTCTGTTTTATTTTGTTAAACGATCACATTTTATGTTTCAAATTTAGATAATAAAAGTACACTTATACCCAAAATAACGTTTGTTAGCTTCATCAAATGCAATGCGCCTTGACAAGGCATATTTTAATGTACATTAGAACAAATGAGATTCGAGAGAGACGCCGGAGGGGAAGATTACCAGAGAATAATGTAAATTTCAGTCTGGGTTACTTCTGTGAAGCTTTCTTGCCATTTTTGGAGCTCGACAGTGCTAGCAAGCATCAGTTTTCATTATATGGAAAAGAGCAGGCAGGAGATTCCTGCAAAATTTCTCCTATTGCTACTCCTTTTACAGAAGAGGGAATGAAAAAGGTAAGTGAAATGCTCCATCTATCCAGAGTAAACTTATTTATTAAGGTTTATCAAATGAAGCATCATCAGTTAATTTGGAAAGTTCACCACAGGTGGTTCTACCTCTCAAGAGCCTCATTTAACTCTCTCTCTCTCTCTCTCTCTCTCTCTCCATCGCAGTTCCTCTTTCTCTCTCTTGCCATCAAACTCTCTCTTTAAAAAAATAAAATAAAATACAAGAGCATATCTCAGTGTGTCAGAGCTACAGTTGTGATGGCCACCTAACTTACACCCAGTTATCATTAGCCAGTGCCTGCTAATGACTTCAAGTGTTAGAGGCCTGTCACTGCCTATATTTTTAATGGCCTTCAGCGGGATCCTCTCTACCTGTCACACGGGCTCCGTGACAGTGGTCTTCCTTCACTTCGTGACAGAAACACTCGCCTGGATAGCACTCGGCGTTCCTCCTCATCACCAAGCTCATTGCCTATCAATATAAACGCTGTCACTATTTTAACAAACAACACCGCAAGTCTGACATTCACGTCAAGCGCTCAAGTTAGCGTCGGCTGTCACGGAAATCGTCGCCAGCTTCTAAAACAAGATAAAAAAGGTCATTTCCGACTCGAGACAGGCTTAAAAGCGTGTTACACACCTCATTGAAAAGGTAAGTTTCCTATGTGAGTGACAGAATTTCCCAAGGCAGAGTTTTAACATAAAACACTCGACTTCAGGAATGAAACTATGATTTATTAAAGGAATTGTTTCACAGAATGTACTCTTTTGTTTTTTTGATTGCAAGAGGGAGGTAAAATGATGAACTATGCCAAAAAATGTGGGTGGTTGAGCTCTATGTCTGGTTCACAGGCAGAGAGACTAAATGAAATCACAAATCCACACTTGTGTTGGTTGGTTATTACAGGTTAGTGGAAAAACGTCATTTATTATAACGGAGACTGGGACTAGTTGTCACACTTCATACTCCAGAAAATAATTCTCAGGGTGGGTTTATGTCTTTATAGAGAAAAACCTTAAAGTCTTGGCTCCAAAAAAAAACCTCTTGATTATTTCCACCATTATTCCCCAGGAAAAAAAAAAAAGATATAGTTCCTTTAGGACTTTGATCTTTTGGGACAGCATGCCCCAATGGCCGAGTATACTATCACAGTTAAACTGTCACCATGGGAACCTGGATGCAATAAGCTTTTCAGGAGCATTTAAACTGCAAAATGATTATGAAACACAAAATGATTCAGCAATGATTTAAAAAGATAAGGTAAATAACAAATTTAATTTGTAAATGAATATAAGTTTTGTTTGAATGACTAAATTTATAAAACTATTCTAATTTACTTATTTTCAACTAGTGTTTGAGACCGATGTACAAAGCCACTGAAACAAAGCTGTATAATTATACAGCCAGTGTGACAACTAGCCCCGGCCTTCCATATGTGTACCTTTGCAGCTGAGTTGAATTGAATTCAATTCAGCTACAAAAGACAATAAAGACAACAAATGTTGACCACTGTGCTTTACAACTAGGGTTTGACCAATTATCGGTCTGGCCTATTAACGATGTCCATATTAAGCATTTTTATGGTTATTGGTATCGTCATTTTCAAAACAGATTTGCCGATAAAATAATTTAAAAGCATTTAAAGAACGTTTTTGTCAGACCCCTATATATTCTTAATTTTGACATTAATTTTCATTTTCACTCCATATATATATATATATATATAGCAAAATATCAAAATATCGGTTAACGGTCTTCTTGACGTAATAATCGGCACTGGCGCTGAAAAACACATGTCGGTCGACCTCTATGTACAAATACAAAAGAGACAGAAAAATAAAAAAAAATGCAGGGCAGGCAATAAATAAATAAACATATAAATAAATAAACTTTGGTTTAAACGCACACTCTATCATTGTGCATTTTGTACTTTTTGGCTTATCCAATTATTTGTTTACCACTGTAATGACAAACAATTTCATTAACATTTTTACCTTAAATTGCCATGAATTCAGTGGATAATTTATGCATGAAGAAATTATGCATTTTGTCATGGATTTCAACAGACTGCAAAACTATTATACACAGCTAAGCTAGAACACTTTCTTCCAACGAGAATACACTTTCAAAAGATAGTTTTAAGTCAATGAATTCCCTCATCACAACAGAAAAATTATTTAAAAGTTAAACAATTTGAGACAAAAAAAGAAAATTGAAAATATATTTTATAAATTGTGAATACTCCTTACACAACATTAGCAACTCATTACGTCCAATAACACAGGAATAGAAAAAAAAGTATTCCTTTTGAACACTTGCTGTGTTGTTACAAACTTTTGTAATAAAAGAAGCATATATTATTATTATTATTATTATTATTATTATTATTGTTGTTATTATTATTATTATTATTATTATTATTAGTATTACTACACAAAGCATTAAGTTGGTATAACTGTTACTAAATAAGAATAAGAATAATAATAATAATAATAATAAATTATAATTATTGTTATCAGTCTTTTAAAGAAATCCTCAGAGCAGATTTCTGTTTTGAGTAGATGCTAAGAATTCCATTCCAATTTTGAGTTTGTGCTGAGAATTCCAATGTCCACTTAACATTTCATTTCCTTTTATAGCTGATGCATTCACACAAAAGCTTCTTTGTAATTTGCCCTTTCTTAAAAAAAAAAAAAAAAAAAAAAAATCTAATTTTGTTTCATCAAGCCATATCTCTGCAGCCATAATTAGTCAAATATTATAACAAACATTTTAGTGCAGGGGAAGGTTGGGGGTCCAAATCTGACCTGCAGATGTACAAAACAGAGATTAGATTTCAGTTAAACATCCAGACTTTGTGCCTTCCAGAAAGATCTTTCAAGGGGCTTTGCAACTCTATATACTATTATTCTTGCAATTCATGCAAATTCACACATGCATATACAAATACATAAGATTTATTATAGAAAACATACAGCACAAAACAAACACCAACAAGGAAGTTTTGAATCACCCTGAAGGGGTGCATTTTGTGACTGTACAATGCTCAGCTTATTATGAGGTTAACTGCCAAATGAAGAAATAAATATACTGAAGGGAAATTTTAATTTGAGTTTAACTTATTTCATAATGAGAAGAAAAAAAGTGAGAAGTGAGAAGTTATAAGTTTGAAACAATCATTTGCATAATTTAGAGAACATTATATAGAAAAATAAAAGCAATAAAAGTATTATATTAAATATAAATATTATGTGAGTAAGCATAAATATGCATGCATAAATATCTCTTTTTAGCTGTGTAATTGTGGATTCAGATAGAGAAACACCACTAGCATGAATAATGCACCATAAAGCTGGAGTCCTCATAGTAAACTTTCTTTAAACAAGTTTTTAGAAACCAAAAATTGCAGAATCCACCAAAATGCTAAAAGTCCTTTGTTGGTGTAACATAAGACTTTTTTTTTTTTTTAAACCCAGGACCAGAGCAAAGAATTCAGTAGAAGATGGATGTAAACAAATGGCAGATGTTTTTTCTCATGGTTACCCCCAAGCCGTACACAGAGTCCAGCCCCATTAATGCCTCATGACGAAGGCAGAGAAGAACACTATCATACAATATTAACACTAGCTCAGCCGCATGGCTTGATGAGAAAAGACGTGCCATTGTTGCCTTCCTGAAAAAGAATAAGGACATTGGGGATATGCTTTTGGAAAAAGTCAGGACAAATTCACCTGCATGCTCATATCTGTGTTGGTCGTCAAGCTGTCATCATTAAAAATGAGGATGTCTGAACAGATTGGTCGCTGAATCTGGTGCCAAATGATTACTAATGAAATCTCAGTCAAAGCAAACTAATTAAAGTTCACCCAGAATCAGAAATTCTTTCATTTTTACTCACCCTTACGTGGTTGAAACCTATATGCTCCATGTTTGTCATAAAACACTGAAGGACAATTTCTGAGGAATCTTATTTGACATCTCCAAGCCTGACTTAATGCAACAATGACCCATTCGTTTGATGATTTTATGTGAAAATCTACTTATGTTTCACTTTGTTCTTCATACAAACCTATCATATGACTTCAAAAGACTTCATGACACTTTTAATGGTTTTTGGAGCTTGACAGCCACAGCTATGATTATTAACATTTTCTACATTATATAACAGCATACATTTCATTTTCAAATGATTTGTACTTACTCGTGTCATTTCAAACCCATATGCTGTTATGTTTGTTATGAAACACTGAAGGAGGATTTCTGAGGAATCTTATTTGACATCTTCACTGACGTCAAACCTGGTGTAACACGTCAATGGCTCATTTTTTAAATGTTTTTAGTCAACAGCGACTTACATTTCAATTGATTCCGCATACAAAGCTACTGTATGACTACAGAAGACTTAGTATATAGATTTGTGTCTTATGGACTACATTTAGGATAGTTTTAATGGCTGTTTTTGTGCTTTTTGAGGCTTGACAGCCATGCTCATTATTCTTCAGATTGTCAGCGTTATATAACACCATTGTAGAAAAAAATGCATTGTAAAAAAAAATAAAATAAAATAAATAAATGGATAAATAAATAAAGTTGCAAATAAAACCCAAATTACTGGATTATATTTTAAAAGAAAACACTATTTAAGTTTTTGTATGTCAAATTTTCATGTTTAATGTGGTATTTTTCTTTGTGTTTAAAACCCATACACTGTTATTTTTGTCATGCAACGCAAGGTGAATTTTTGAGGAATCTTATTTGACATCTTTAGTGATGTCAAACCTGCAATAACGTGTTAATGCCCCATTTTTTAAAGATTTTCAGTGAATACAGACTTAAATTTTAGTTTCACACACAACGCTATAGCTTCAGAAGACATGTATATAGTGTTTGTGTTATATGGACTACTTTTATGACACTTAAACAGAGTTTTTGTTCTTTTTACAAAGATTACAAGTAAATACTATTTCATTCTTTTCTTTAAAATGTTTAATTCGGTGTGCAACTTGCCATTTTTTAATTACTTGCAAAATTTACTAGCAATGACCGAGTGGAAATTATTTTGAAGTAAATCCTACACCTTTTTTTGTTTGTTTGTTTATTAATTTAAATTTGTTTATTTTTATTTGATTTTATTTGATTTTATCTTTGTGTGTGTGTGTGTACAGGTTTGGCAAAACGTGAGAGAAAAGAAACAAGCAATTTCTTCAACTGTATAAACCGATTATTTTATTAACTACTTAAAATAACACATTTATAATTAGAATTTTTTTAAAAGCCTTCCTAGAATAAACAGTTGACAAAAAAAAAAAAAAAAATGAATTATGCATGAAATGCATTTCAGCCCCCGCACTGTTATTCTTATATCCATAAGCGTGACCCTATACTGCATGCTCTTGTGGATATTTAAGAGCTTTATAACTCTCCAATCACATTCGATCCATAAACAGTGTGATGGAGCGCACCATTAGGCCCAGAGAAACAATTATATTTAATTATGTAAATAGCTGAATCACCCAATAAAATCCGAAGAGGAATGGAAAAGGCAGCCAGGTCAGCAGATATTTTGAGAGGTGCTGGAATAGCTCACTCTTGCGAGTTGCGGCATCACAGCTTGATTTTCACAGTCACAATCTCCAGAGTTAATTGAAGTCAATAACATTCAGCCCCCGGGGTGGAATTTAAATGGTTTGTTGCAGGTGAGTACTTTAAACCCTACAATACTTTGATTTATACTCTCTCGCTCTTGTGGAAGAAAAAAAAAAAACAAAAAAAACATTCTATGGCACAAAGCAAATCGCACAAAGGACGGAGGTAATTGTGATCACAGCATTCTTGTACAACATTTCTATAGACACAGGGAAAAATCAATATCAATTTGACAGAGTTCAAGGAAAGACGAGTCGCCTTGCACCGCGCACACAATGCCACAAACAACTTCAATATCACTCGCTCATTCAGAAAAATGGGCCGTATGAGGAACAAAACAGCCAATAATTAGTCACTAACATGAATAAACCTCGATGAAAAGAAGACCTGGATGAATTTCCAGACTGGTTTGCCAGACTGAATTGTAGTAAGCAGGACAATCAAGTGATAAAGGATAAAAAGAAACCTTTGATATCAGACTCAAATTGAAGTGTCAAACTAAGAAAATAAACACACCCTTTGAGCAACACTCGTTTGTGCAGTAGCTTTCAGAAATAGGATAAATAACTTTACTGTTGCAGTAGGAAACACCTTTACAACAGACTTACAACAGCTGTGGCAGCTAATTCTGCTACTCAAATGGAAATATAGAGGTAATAGAAGATAAGTATGTAACATAATCATGGTCTCAAAGGCTTAAAGAACAATATGGTTCCATAAAGATAAATGGAACCTTTCCACTGGTAGAAAAAGGTTCTTCAGATTATTAAAATGGTCTTCACACTAAGAAAAAATATGTTATTTTAAGAACAGTTCTTTGAGGAACCCATAATCATTGCAAAAACACCTTTTTGCCTTTATTATTAACACTCTACTGACCCCTCTATTTTCTTTCCGTGGTAGGACTTTAGTAGGTCAAACTAATTAATACATTTGTTAATGGAAATAACTTTAGGGTCAAGTGCAGGTTTAATTTTAATGCACCAGTTATGTCTTTTAATCAAGATGAATCTGAACAACATGTCCTCTTTTTGAGGGATCAATGTAATGACATTAAAAATTAATTTTAAACAGCGAATTACTTTCCTAATAGGCCAAATTGCATCAAATTCAGACAGCCTCTCTCTGGAGAAAGCATCTTATAATTATTATTAAGCAATTGTTTGTAGTTTTTAATAAACAACTGTGCTCATAATTTTCTCTTGCAAAATCTGTAAAAAAATGTTAGAAAAAAACAAAAACGATTAATAACTCAAATGCAAATCAGACTAAGCAACTGTTTGTTGTTTTAAAGGAATAAGTTACTCACCCCTTTGTCGTCCACGATGTTCATGTATTGCTTTCTTCAGTCGTAAAGAAATTATGTTTCTTGAGGAAAACATTTAAGGATTTATCTCCATATAGTGGACTTCAAGTTTGAACAGCTTCAAACAGCTTCAAATGGCTCTAAACGATCCCAGTCGAGGAAGAAGGGTTTTATCTAGTGAAACTATCTGTCATTTTCGATACAAACTGACAGTTTATATACTTTTTAACCTCAAATGCTCTTGTTGTCTCGTCTCTGCGATGCACATGTGTAGTCTGTGTAATCCCGGTCAATACAGTTTTGGGGTATGTCGAAAAAGTCCCATTTCTTCCGTAACTTCAAAATCATCCTACTTCGCTGTTTTACCTTTTTCCTGATCTTCTTTGCATGTTCACTTTGTAAACACTGGGTCGGTATTTCTGCAGCGATGTAGGATGATTTTGAAGTTGGGGAAGAAAACGATATGGGAGTTTGTCATTTGAAGCTGCATTTAAACTACATTTTGGAAGTTCAAACTTGGGGGCACCATTGAAGTCCACTATATGGACATAATTCCTAAAATGTTTTCCTCAAGAAACAATTTCTTATCGACTGAAGAAAGAAAGACATGAACATCTTGGATGACAAGGGAGTGAGTAAATTATCTGTAAATTTTTGTTCTGAAGGTTAAATTCTCCTTTAATAAACAGCTGTGCTATTAATTTG
>JAHKKF010538447.1:17128-27885 GCA_019740295.1 Labeo calbasu
AAGAGTCTTATCTAGCGTAACGATCGTCGATTTTCAAAAAACAAATTGACCATTTATATACTTTTTAATCTCAAATGCTCGTTTTGTCTAGGTCTGCGTGAACTCTGTTTTATCCGGTTCAGTACAGTTAGGGTATGTCAAAACTCCCATCTCATTTTCTTCCCCAACTTCAGAATTGTCCTACATTGCAGCAAAAGTACCAACCCAGTGTTTACAAACTGGACATGCAAAGATCATCAAACAACCTTTACAAAAAAAAGGTAAATCAACAATGTAGGGTGATTTTGAAGTTGAAGAAAAAAACAAGTTGGGAGTTTTTTGACATACCCTGACTGTACTGACCCAGATTACACAGACTACGCATGCGCATCACAGAGAAGAGACAAGACGAGCATTTGAGGTTAAAAAGTATATAAATTGTCAAAGCGTTCCAAAAATCACTGATCGTTTCGCTAGATACAACCCTTCGTCCTCGGCTGGGATAGTTTAGAGTCATTTGAAGCTGCATTTAAACTGCATTTTGGAAGTTTAAACTTGGGGGCACCGTTGAAGTCCACTATATGGATATAATTCCTGAAATGTTTTCCTCAAGAAACATAATTCTTTTACGACTGAAGGAAGAAAGACATCAAAATCTTGGCAAGGGGTGAGTACATTATCTGTAAATGTTTTCTAGAAGTGAACTTCTCCTTTAATGCATGAAAATATAGAATTATGGAGATCAAAATGATGAATTTGAAGTTACCCTAACAGGCATATAAAGGGCAGTTTTAAGTATGTTTCTTAAATTAATTGTATTCTGAAGCACAGTATAAAAAATTTAGATATTTGAAAAAGAGCTCCATTCAAAGTTAGAGAACACTTACAGATACCTTCAAGTTATTGGTGTTAATTTGTCTTTTCTTTGCTTTTTTAGACCTATTCTAGCAGTCAGCATCAAGTGCTATATATCGTTGTAAACAGGAGAACTTGAAGTTTCAGTCTATTTAGTTTAAAGTCCCAAGTTTCTTTTTGTCTTCTCTGAGAATTAATGAATTTCCAAAACTGTAAGAAAATCGCAAGCAACAATTGGAGGTTTTTTACTGTGTACTCAAACAGAAACTGCTGAAGTTTGGATCTTTTTTCTTTAGAAAGTTGTATTTGGGTGTTTTACACTTCCAGTTAAATTTTGTCTACATATGACATTCCTCAAGCAAGTTATAGCCATTTATTACAATATTGTTATAGGCGCTTTTCAGTGAAAAACAGGTCTATTTAGTTTACTGACAATATGTGTTCAAACATGTTTAGGAAGTAAGTTAAATGGAAACAGTGTTGCATAACAAAACACAATAAAAAAGTGTTTTTTTTTTCAGAGAAATATAATTTTCAATCAGAGTATGAACGACATAGTTTTGAAAAATATACAGTGTAACAAAAAAAATGGTGCAAATGATCTTTATAAACTACATAAGAATAATTTACATAATATAACAGCCAAATGGATCGATCTGCTGACTGTATTCCGCATTTTACCAGGACAGCGCATAGCCACATGCACGTGAAAACATATATTCCAGTGCTTTATCCGATATTTACTACTGTTTCATCCTTGTTTTTGGTTTGTTTTATGTCAAAGTGCTCTGTCGTGTGCTTTTTCTGTGCTTTTTCAGAGAGTGCTGTCATGCAAATATGTTAAATGTGTTATTTTTCAAATTTCCAAAGAAACATGCTAATTGGTGGTTCAAAAATGCAAAACCTATGTTTATTGGTTGAATAGATGACAGTTTGAACCAATCTGGGCTCGGGAGTGGGAGTAAGCGTCAATAATCGTTTCTGTTTGGCTCAAATGAATGAAATGCATTGGTTTCTTTTGACGAATCAATGCGATCAAAATGTGATGACGTAATCGAGTTCACTACGGAGCCTCTGAATGTCCAAATGAGACAAACGTGATAGCTTTGCAGTAATTTTTAAAGCATTCAGATTGGATTAGCGGTTCAAAAGTTATGAAATATTTAAAAACATTAGTTATTTTTATCCGCGGGCGGCTGTCTCGGTCTTTGAGGGTTAATTCAAGTCCCCCAAAAAGGCTGGTTGTCTATATAAGACAAATGCACAAGAAAACAGGATAATGCAGAGACTCTCAATAGGGAATCGGTTCAACACTGCAGCTGGAATTGCTTGCAATTCAGTGCTGAACAGGGTAAGGATCTGTCTTGGCACATCTAAGAGTCATTGCAGTGACCAAGCCTCTCGTCAGCAGAAAGAATCAAATGGCTAAGATTAACAGTAATTCAGAAAAAAATCAAGTATTTATAGATTGTTGTCTAATTTTGATCTCAACTGTATATATTTTTATTTTAGGGGATGAATTATTGAAGGGGTCATCATACTGATGTGATGTTATACAGCAATATTTAATACTTACAATTTAAGATTTATTTAATAAGGGATGTGCAATAGCACCGCTAACTATTTATTAGGTTGAATTCATTCATATTTGTTTCCTGCTTAAGTTCAAATGTACTAGACACATTTATTTTAGGAGCACAGAGGGCAGAGAGACATGCACACTCATATGGGATGGTCAGGAAACAATCTGCCCTGCCTAAGCTCCATGTGCACAGAGGAAATGTAGCCCAGGACAGCATCTGAACACACACACATCAGCTTTACTCTTATAGACACACCCAAACCTCCCTGGTCTTATTTCAGCCTGTCCTGGGAAGACCCTGTAGTCCAAAAAAACACCGCATGGCTGTTCAGGACATTGAGGTCACATCCGAAATGTGGCAAGTGACCCAATGGGTGACCCATCCCTCCCTTTTCTCCTAATTTCCTTCGCTTTGTCTATCTTTCTCTGTTTTTTCTATTCTCCTGTGTCTGATGCAGTTCAGCGTTCATTGGTTCCAGCCCAATGATCATGTTCATCTGTTGTTTCTACTGCAACAATGACACAAAAGGTTCCTGGCAACAGATGGATGAAATATGTAATGTTATACAAATGCAAATATTTTACCATTATACATATATATGTTGTTCAAAACGCCTCATTAATCTTTTTCCTCAGTAAAAGGGGGTGTTCATTCTCAAAAGCTTCCTTAAGTCAGTTTCTTGTGTAGAGCTTATTGACACAAAAACTGAAAGTGCAAGTAAATTATGCAAAACGAGCACAGGCAAATGTTTTCTTGTCATAGGAGGAGTTGTATGGAATGCATTAAAAACTAGTTAGTGCACATCGCTTCGGGTTATTGTCCTAACGAGTTGCTCTATTTCTTGTTATCAGGCACCACACCTAGTTTATGCAAAAATCTTAGGGTGTGGTGTCATAATAGAGACTATTAATCTAGTTTAGTTTATTCAAAATAAATTTGTTTTGCATTTTGGTTTTGATCAAATGCAGAATTTAGATAAATCAGATATTTTGAGTTATAAGTGAAACTAAAAAAAATATGAAATTATAGGTTTTACTGGGCAAATGAATACATATGATTATACTTTTTTTTTTAGAAAAAAATGTTTTTAATCAAATTTAGTTAGAATTTTTTAGAATTCATACACTACCAATCAAATGTTTGTTTTTTTAATCCAAAATACTTCTATTTAAACATATTAAAAAGTGTAATTTATTTCTGTGATGTCAACGCTGAATTTTCAGGTTCCATTACTCCAGTCTTCAATGTCACATCCTTCAGGAATCATTCTGATATGCTAATTTGCTGCTTAATTATTAATATTCTATAATGGTTAATGATGTTTTTTTAATACTGCTTGATTGCAAACATCACCTTTTTACCAATTACACATTGACACCTTTGATAACAAATGTTTTGAGCAAGCTTTTGTTCCATGCGTTCCATTATGTTAGTTTTATGTGCTTTGTGATTTATGATTTTCAGAGTGATGATTTGGTTAACAGAGCTAATAAATCGCTCACTTAAAACTGACACATCTGCAGTTTTGTTGCTCTCTCTGAACCACCTTAAACGTGAGTGACTATGATGTGACTCACAACAAAACCTGAAACCATAACCGTCTCTTAGAAAATCTCTATGGAAATCAAACTGAAAATAGGTGTTAATAAAATAAGCTTTTGGAGGAAATAGGAATGTTTTTAGTCTTTGTGTCAGTTGGAATGTAGAATTTCTTGTCTCTACAATGAAAAGCCTAGAACTAGAACAGGTCATTACCGTGTTTGGCTGTGATTTAGTTTTATCTGGCTTGTGAATAAACATAAACCCTTACATATGTTTAATGATGAGACATCATATTAGTCCTATGTTGTAGCTTAATCACTAACTAAACTACATGAAGTTGCTTTTAAGCACATAACACAGATAATATAAATGAACACGGAACAAATAATCTATGTCTTGGACAGATGCCATGAGTTTATGTAAGTGCTATCTTTGAGGTTTTTGAATAACACCATGCATTTCTTTTAATACGCAAATTAGGCACAGGGGTGGAGCTGCAGCTGGAAACGATGCGATCTGTGAAGACCTGACAGGAATGTTCTTCCTCCAAACACCTAACAATACATAACTGTAAAATATGTACAATTGTATATATACAGTTTACACTTTGAAATACAAGTCTTTGTAATATTAAAGTTTTAAATGTTACTTTTGATCAGCTTGGAGCACCCTTGCTGAATAAAAAGCCCTGTTGGGACAGTAATGTTTCTCATGTGGACGTCTGTGAAAGTAAACTTACATGACACCTCAGTGAAAAACTCATGGATTCACAGTGGAGAAGCGTGTTCTGTGATACTACGAAATCGGGAACGCGCTGCTCACGTGGTCAGTCGCATGATTGTCTGCTGTAAAATATAATGGCATATGCTTGTAATAATAAGAATGAATTGGTATTTAACAATGTCCTATTTATTGTTGGATTATTTAAATCTGTTGTTTAAAAATATGAATATAGACGCGTTATAGTTGTATATAATTATACGCGATATATAGCGTTTTCACGACGCGTGGTCAATCGGCCATACGGGAGGCAATGAATGTAAACCATGACGGAACTCGCAAGTTTTGTCTATTATTGCTGCTGAAAATGGTCAGTTATTGTCATGTTTTGGGTTATACTAATCGGTCGGACCCGAAAAAAAAAACATCTGGAGTACTACAGACTGCCAAACATTAATATAACAAATCAAGGAGAAGAGTACAAAGTCTGTCTGAGGAAAAAAAAAAAAGGCGTTTGAACCAGGATTTCCAGGGCAAGAATCTTGACAACATTGGTGTTTGTTCTTATAATTTCCGGTCAGGCAGGTGAAATATTAGGCTAATATCTTAATGAATACTGCTTGTACACATCTTTACCACCTATTAACTTAGTTTGTCAAAATATTGTGTCCTTTCATGCTTACTAAGTCCTTCTCTATATGATTTAGCAGCTTCCACACGTTTTTTCCGTTGTTTAGACAGCATAAATTAGCAAAACAACACATTCACTTGTACATTTACCGTACAATCAATGCTGATGTTTACATCCGAGTATCTATGGCTGCGCATCCGGGTAACTGACCAAACCATGTCAGTACAAACCCTGTATTGTGTATAATACATATTTTAAAATTATGTAGCATACAATGTTTACGTGCTTTTCTTCTGTTTCTTCTTTTTGTTCTTAACAGTTCCCACTCATTGTGGTGGCATGAAATATTGTTCTTGTAAATGCTTTCCAGCATTTCAGTTATAAACATGCATTACAGCAGTTACACTCATTACTGCGAAGTGTAACAGTTACCGTGATCGGCAGTGGTCAAAAAGGATTAAAACAGTCCATTTTGAATCAAATTCTTCTGGTATACTCAGAAATGTGGATTCGGACAGCAATTAAATTACAACACGACCTTGTGTTTGTCAAAAAACAGTAGGTAATTTGGCTGGGGATTATTTAGCAGGTGGTGGGAGAAAAACACAGACATTCAAGATTCGAACGGCCCCTGTAAATGTTGAAAATAGCTTACGTCCCCATGAGAAGTTATTATTGTCCGAATAGGGTTAAAGTGTAATTTTCTTAAAAAAAAAAAAAAAAATACTGACCACAAACATTTTGAGTGGTAGTTTATTTATTTATCTGTATTTTATTTAATTTCATGTGAGTCACCGTTATACCTTTATTAAATACAAGAAAACATTCAGAAAACGTTACGCAATGCATATCATTGCTGGCCTTTAAAGTTTGTAAAAAAAAAAATAAATAAATAAATGAAAGATCACTTTTTTCATTAACAATAAATAAGGCCTCCCTGATTCAACTGACTTATTATGTTTAGTACACACTGTGTCCATAGTAACCTTCATGCCTTGACTGAAATTCACTCAACCAGATATGTGTTGAATAACAGGTGCTCACATGACTCAAAATTCAGATTAATGTAGGCACATTCTCATATTTCTAATAACACTGGCATAATCTTCTTACAGAATTCAATTTTATGCTTGTGTATTAAAGGAAACTCTAACTTTGACTAATCCAAAGTGACTTGCACATTTTCACAACAGGAACGTCTGGCACAGTGGTGGTCACTCTGGGGTTTGAACCTTTGGGAAGCAACCTTAAACTTTATCCACTAAGTCACCTCCCTCACACACTTTTCTGTGTTTTCGCTCTGTTATTGTGACTGGCCATGGCAACCAGATGATGAAAGACTCGTGTCTTTCTTATTGTGTATACAGCTTCATTAAATGTTTGTGCTATAGCCTGGGGACTGTGATGAGTTCATTAGAATGTATGCAGTACATACAATGAAGATACAGTTCACAGTTATATAAATGTGGCTGTTTGTGCAATAACTGTACTTAGAGATTAGTTTCCAATCACACCTCAGGAATGAGAGAATTCTGTAAGATACTTTGCCCGTCAGGGATTGGAGCGTGTGCAAACAGAGGGTTCACAGTAATGAACATGACGGTGGAGAAAGTGTGTCTCAGAAATGGTGTTAATCTGTACATGAAACAATGAACTAATTTGATAATAATGTTTTTTTCCCCCTTAGTGGTTGATTTTTAAAGTATTACCCCAATTCTAAAGCAGTACATTTTTTTAACCCTACCATAGTAATTTGGAAATTCACATACTTACATCTGCTCTCTAGAAGTGTTTTGGTTAAAAATGAATTCAATTCCATTATTGAAAGAGTACATAAAATCAATGTTCACATTTGTCTTTTTGCCTTATAGCAACTGACTATGGTAAGCCTATAATATAAAATTACATTTTGAGTTATCGAGTTGTATTTCAACTGCATTATATATCATTCACTTTTTGTGTGGAAGCTTGTTTCTAACCTGGATTGAAAAAAGGCAATTGCTAGTTTTTTCTCAAAATTCTTTTATCTCACAATTCTGAGGTTATTCTATCCAATGTGCTTTTAAGAGTTTAAGAGTTTAAAATTAAGAGCTTTAACCCATGTTTTTAACTAAGAAAACTTAAGTCAGAAAAAAAGTCTCTTCAAACCACTTCATACTGCATTTTTAAGACTTTATTTTGACGGAAATGGCAGTAGCCCTTTTATTTTGACGGAAAACTCCAGCTTCAGTGAAAACAGGCTCTTCAGTGAAAACGGGACTCACTACAAATCTAGTGAAATGCTGTAATCATCTGCTATGAAAATAAAGCATAACTGGTGGTTGTTGCGTTAACAAACTCATACTCACACAATAAACACATGCATTCACTGTGAACTGAGCCGTTCGGAGGCACGGAAAACACTGATGTGATACGAGATTTGAAAAGAGAGAAAAAAAAGTTGCAAAGGTGGATTCGAACCTGGGTCGATCGTGACAAGAAGACTGTGACATGCTTTACCATCTACACCACTGGTACTGTTCAGCAATCGTGTTTAGTATTGTTGACTAGCCAAATCACACGTTAAAATAGCCTCTGCCAACTAAGCGGGCTATTTGCACTTTGTGTAAATGGACACCGTGTTTAATTTTTTATTTTTGGCAGGAAAAAATAACAGAATTGTGAGTTTATATTTTGCGATTTACATCTCACATTCTCTAGAAATTCTTCAGGACTTTATATCTTACAGTTCCAGCTTTTCTTTTTAAAGGAGAAGTCCACTTCCAGAACAACAATTTACAGATAATGTACTCACCCCTTTGTCATCCAAAATGTATTTTTTTCTTCAGCTGTAAAGAAATTATGTTTTTTGAGTTAAGCATTTCAGGATTTTTCTCCATATAATGGACTGCTGTGGTGCCTTTATTTTTGAACTTCTAAAATGCAGTTTAAATACAGCTTCAAACGATCCCAAATACGGTTGTAAACGATTCCAGCCGAGGAGGAAGAGCAAATCGTTATCTAGCGAAACGATCAGTGATTTTCATTAAAAAAAAAAATACAATTTAATTACTTTTTAATCTCAAACGCTCGTCTTGTCTTGCTCTCCCTGAACTCTGTGTATTCTGCCTCAAGACAGTTAGGGTATGTCGAAAAACTCCAATCGTATTTTCTCCCTCTATTTTAAAACTCATTTCAAAATCATCCTACATCACTGCAGAAGTACCGACCCTGTCTTTGCAAAGTGAACATGCAAAGAAGATCAAACACCCTTAACAAAAAACGTAAAACATCGATATAAGATGAATTTGAAGTTGAGGGAGAACATGAGTTGGGAGTTTTTCGACATACCCTAACTGTCATGAACCGAAAAAAAAAACAGTTCAGGCAGAGTGAGACAAGACGAGCGTTTGACATTAAAAAGTGTATAAATTGTATTATTTTTATGAAAATAACCAATCGTTATTTTCGATATTACCGATCAAGTCCGAATTGTGAGGTAAAAAGTGGCAATTACCATTTTTATTTTTTTTATTTTGTGGTGGAAACAGGCTACCAGAGTATTTCTGATAGTATTATTATTTAGTTTATAATGGAAAATAATAGGTACATTTTTCTTTCCAAAGTTTCTGCCACAAGTATAATGAGCTTGATGAAATAAAAATGGTGCAGCCTAACTGTAATCACTTGCTAATGAAGACAATGTTTGAACCATATGGTCAAAAATCCTTGATCATGTCACTCCCTAAAATATTCATTAGAATAATCAAACTATTCTATTAAAAATTGGGAAGATATTGAAGGGTTGAACCAGAAGCAAATTAAAGATGGGACAGAGACAAATTCCGAAGTTAATACACAAATAATCAGAACCTGCTGGAACTTTCGCCGGAAGTCACACCTTTTTTGGATTTTTTTTTTTTTTAATTGCTAATTACTTTAATTAAACACTATCACTGACATCTTACTTCCTTGCAGGTGTAATTATTTTTTTCTTTTTGCTATGGCTCTATATATCACTAAAACATTCAAAGCTAATCAGTACTGTAAGTATAAAACATGGTTCAATTACTGTTAAAGAGTTTGAATAATGTTAAGTAAACTTTTATGGAGAAGATGAAGTCAAATAGTACATTGTTTACATATACATACACAGGTGAGGTACAGGTACACATCTGCCACTGCCGAGCATGAAATATGAATGACATGTTAGCTATATTATGAACACTCCCCAGGCTATCAGTGTATGCTTGTGTGGGTATGCCATAATGTGGAAATACATACTTTACTCTTCATAATCATACCCCATACTCATTTTGGTGATTTTAATCTTGCCATCACAAAAAGAATGTTCCAACTAAATTGAAAAAAAAAAAAATTGTTTGTTTTATCACAGATGAATCATCTTGTTATAATTAAGGATGTTTTTTTCTTCCTAGAGTGGTTGTAGACACAAACGGTACTTTCATGTAATGACTCATGCTTTTTTTTTTTTTCTCCGTATGGTGAGTGACAAATCTATTTCCATGTGTTTGTCAGGCAATCCTAAACTATGTTACCTGGGAGCTCATGTTTACAGACCTAATAGACTTGAGATAGATTTGTGACCCCCCCCCACTTTTCTTCCCAGGAGGTTCTTATTCTTCAGAAACGGTTTTGGGTGTGGTCATAGGTGTTTTCAATAACTTTTAAAGGGTAAGTATTGCTTGAGGGATGGGTTTTGGTCAGGTCTTGGCCACGTGTGGCATAAGACATGAAATAAGAGCCGTCTTTGTGAAATATTTGAAACTAATAAATATCAGCTGTCATTCCCAGCGCTCTCCTTGTCATGACTGCCTGTTTAACCTCTTATGTACATACCTGCAATTGACAGAGAGAACATTTTAACCTGTTTTTTGCCAAGAGCAACCCTCTGAAGTTGTACCTATCCTAAGGATAACCTGTGAACAGAAAGTTGAGAAGTTCAACAGAACGTATATAGAATACTTGTAGAACATGCTAAACCATGAGGAAAGCTTGTAAAGCACATATAATGTTTGTTTAACCTAAAATGTAAATGTAAAATTAATGATAAAATTAAAAAGCCTTAAAGGAGAACTTCCATAACAACAATTTACAAATAATTTACTCACCCCCTTGTCATCCAAGATGTTCATGTCTTCATGTCTTCAGTCGTAAAGAAATTATGGTTTTTGAGGAAAGCATTTCAGGATTTTTCTGCATATAATGGACTTCATTGGTGCCCCGAATTTGAACTTCCAAAATGTAGTTTAAATGCAGCTTCAAAGGGCTCTAAATGATCCCAGCCGAGGAAGAAGGGTCTTATCTCGTGAAACGATCTGTCATTGTTTTTGAAAAATAAAAATTTGTATACTTTTTGTTACGGATCTGGTCGGTGAGCTGCGGACCGCTCACCACCAGATGTCGCTCCCACCTTATTGTCACGCACGGACTGTCGCACTACACCC
>JAHKKF010538447.1:27935-44002 GCA_019740295.1 Labeo calbasu
CATATAATGGACTTCATTGGTGCCCCGAATTTGAACTTCCAAAATGTAGTTTAAATGCAGCTTCAAAGGGCTCTAAACGATCCCAGCCAAGGAAGAAGCGTCTTATCTAACGAAACGATCGGTCATTGTTTTCAACACAAGAGCTCGTGTAGCACAGGTTCTGGGATGCGCGTCAATGGGTCGTTCTTGAACGATTTGTTTATTTTGAACGAATCTTTAATGTGACTCGGGAAGAACGAGTCGTCTCGGGGAGTGATTCATTCAGTCGCGGATGCGCAACTTCCTATTAGGTTCTGTACTGGAATTAGTTCACCTGTTTCGGTTCCTCTGGTTTTTCGAGTCGTTCGTTCATCTTATGAGGCTGTCACGTGATGCTGATTTTGCTAAAATGAACGAAATGACTCGAAAAAAGATTTGTTCATTTTGCTAAACGAGACTCAAACGTCGAGTCGGTAAAATGATCCGAACTTCCCATCACTACTACGAATCATGTCTTCGAATCACAAGTTCATCGTCTGTGTACTCCGGCTCAAAAAGTTGTGTTGAAAAACTCCATGTTATTTTCTCCTACAACTTCAGAATCGTCCGACATCATTGTACCTTTTTGTTTGTAAACAGCGTTTGACTTACTTGCACTTTCTTAGTCTTTGCGCATTCGCTTTGTAAACACAGGGTCTGTGGTTCCGCCGACGTTCCGCATGATCTTTCGACGTGATTCAGTAGAACGTGAACGTGCATCCCCGAGCCTGTGCTACACAAGCTTTTGTGCTTAAAAAGTATACAAATTTTTATTTTCGAAAAAAATGACCAATCGTTTCGTTAGATAAGACCCTTCTTCCTCAGCTGGGATCGTTTAGAGCCCTTTAAAGCTGCATTTAAACTACATTTTGTAAGTTCAAAATCAGGGTACCAATCAAGTCCATTATATGGAGAAAAATCCTGAAATGCTTTCCTTAAAAAACATAATTTCTTCACGACTGAAGACAGAACGACATGAACATTTTGGATGACAAGGGGGTGGGTAAATTATTTGTGAATTGTTGTTCTGGAAGTGGAGTTCTCCTTTAAGTAAGTAAGGCTGGGCAAGTCATCCTCTCTTGTCAAAATCTTCAGACATGATTACGAAGACTGTTTTATGTACGGAGTACATCTGCTGAGATGAAAAAGAAGAAATTGTTGAATAAAGTCGTTATTTTTGTTTTCTTTGTGCACAAAAAGTATTCTGGGAGCTTTGTAAAATTACGGTTGAACCAATGATGTCACATGGACTATTTTAATGATGTCCTTACTACCTTTCTGGGCCTTGAACATGTCATGTTGCTGTCTCCGCAGGGTCAGAAAGCTCTCGGGTTTCATCAAAAATATCTTAATTTGTGTTCTGAAGATGAACAATGGGCTTACGGGTTTGGAACGACATGAGGGTGAGTAATTAATGACAGAATTTTAATTTTTGGGTGAACTATCCCTTTAAGGAACAAAACAAGTCATTGGCTGCATCCGAAAACTCTAAATACTTCTTTTAAATAAGTAATTACGTTAAAAAGTTTGTTCTGTGATTGTGTGTAGTATGAATTTAATCTTTGAATACATTCTACTCTGTTCACATAATAATAGGGAAGTATGTGATTTCAGATGCAGCCATTATTTTTTGAGTGAGTTGTTGAATTGTTCACTCAACAATCCAACGCTCTTCATTGACTTGGTATTGCAGGAAGCTGTCTCCTTGCCATTTCTGACATATAACAAAAAACACAACAATGTCTACAAGCGGCTATGTGACAAGGTGTACAGTAAGCAAGCTAAAAAACCCAAAACTACATTTTTATAAGCTGTCGACCCAAAAAACGAGCGTTTAAGGAAACAAAAGTAGAGCGCAACGTGTTATATTACTCTGAGAGCTACGCCCACTGGAGGAAACTTAATCACGACAGGAAACAATCATTATTTTTAACCCTGTCAAAGGATTATTTCACCACCTCATGTAAACCTGAGAGGAGATATATTGAGAAACTACATTTCACTGGTCTATGTCAGTGCTCCTTTTTCTTACCTTCCTTTTGCTGGAGAAATTATTCAATTGAATGGCTCAACGTGAAATACTCTGACATTCACAACTATTTGTGTCCTTGAACGCTTGTTTTTTTGAGTCGACAGCTTATATAAAAACATAGTTCTGGGTTTTTTAGCTTGTCACATAGCAGCTTTTAGACATTGTTCTGTTTTTTGAAATAAGTCAGAAATGACAAAGAGGAAGCTTCCCACAATACAAAGTCAATGGAGAGCATTGGATTGTAACCCCCCCCCCCCCCCAACCCCCCGGTGTGGGAGTGGCTTAAATGCGCTCTGTCTCTATTAAGGTCTCTGACAACTTTTTCAGTGATTTAAAAAAAAACAAACTATTTTCCCTGAAAGGTTTGAGTTGGAATAGTTTGCGAAAGCATGATTAAAAACATAATGAGGCTGTGAAAGCAAACTAGTGAGTAGTCGAGGTTTCTTGTTTGGTGTATTGACGTTTAATGTTCCCAACAACCAGGATTTACTCACCTTCAAGCCATCCTAAGTGTATATGACTTTGTTTTTACAGACGAATGCAATCAGAGTTATATTAAAAAATGTCCTGGCTCTGCCAAGCTTTACAATGGCAGTGAATGGCTGTTGAGATTTTGAAGCCCAATAAAGTGCATTCATCCATCATAAAAAGTACTCCACATGTCTCCGTTTCTGAATAAGGCCTTCTGAAGCGAATCAATGCATTTTTTGTAAGAAAAAAGAGCAAAACAAAACACAAATTAGGCATACAAAACGAGGATTTGTAAAGAAAAATATCGGAGGATTTCAACATAAGCTAAGAGAAAACTGGTTTCCCTTTGCTTTAAACAAAACTTGGTTCTCACGAGACTAGCATATTCTCACCAGAGCTTATGCTACGTGTATGTCCTACGTCATCCACTGGGACGCCACTCTCTCGTAAGCACGTGTACGACAGTTAGCGAAAGCTAGAGATTACAGTTTGTAAAGTTTTAAATATGGATATTTTTCTTATGCAAACGCATCGATTTCGGAAAGCCTTTATTGTTCCCTCGGAGCTGTGTGGAGCTTTTTGTATGATGGATCGATGCCCTTTATTGGACTTCAAAATCTCAACACCCATTCACTGCCATTATAAAGCTTGGAAGAGCCACATTTCTTTTATGTAACTATGACTATTCGTATGAAAGAAGAAAGTCATATACACCTAGACAGGCTTGAGGGTGAGTATATCATGGGTTAATTTTCATTTTTGGGTGAACTATCCCTTAAACAACCACCTGAGCTTGTGTTAACCACAAACCTTATTTCACTCATTTAACCAAAAACTTGTTCACTGACTTCAGAACGGAAAAACCAGAAGCGCTGAAGTGTTTTGGTTTACAGAAATACATCATCTCTGCAGTGCTCTAAAGCATTATGACATTCACATTCACGGTTTGAATGGTTTGATTACATGCAGTCTCGTGCCTATATATATTCAGAACAAAAGCACTTTCATTAAATTACACTGCCATTTGCATGAAATTTGTCTCTAGCTACTGAATCATTCACCTCCTCTGACAGCAGCTTAAGGTTTAAAATGGATAGTAAAGCACTTTCTCAGCAGTTAGGAAATGAATAGCATGCTAGTCTTTGAAAAACAGCTTCTCACTTTTTATAAAACGGCCTGTCTTACACCGAGGCACATTTGAGCCTTTATGATTCTGCCTCAGCTCAACCCACTATACAGATCAAGGTCCGTCCCGCCCAACACACACACTGCAGCAGTCAAGCACTGGCTCTGCAGCTCCTCCTGACACAGCTCTTTGATTACCACTGTGCCAGGCAGTACAGTGGAAGCAGGACCCATGCGAACACACATGCTGGACTCCCCGTGGAGAGATTCTCAGCGCTGCATTAGCTGCATATCGTGTGTGTTATCTGTGAGCTTGCTGTATAAGCAAGATCACTGCAGTGTGACCTTGGGCTGGCAATATGTGTATGAACAGCTTGACTCCAACTGAAAATATTTATGTGTGGCATGCAGGGAAATACATGGAAATGTATATCATTTCATTGAAACTGTTCATTTAATTTTAAGTTTTCTGTGTTTATGTTTTGATTTTGATGTAAACTTCTGACTTCATTTGCATTCAGCTCTACTGCAGGATCTAGATGCCATCCTTTCAATCGGACTGACCTCTGACCTCGGCTGAGAACTGGGCGGAATGTCTGGTTATGAAAAGCTGTAGTTGTTGGTCCAGGTCACATTCTGAAACACTGATGTCCCAGGAACGGATACCTGCAGGTACAGAGAGAAATTTGACATGATCAATATGAGCAGTTACCTTGTTCATTCACACCCTCATTTCACATAATGATAAACTTATAGGTTTAGGTTGTAATATTTCAACCCCAGTATTTCAGTATAGTATCAGACATCTGCCATATAGTTCCAGACATGAGATTTAATGTGTTGTGCTTAGAATATTCATTGAGTGTTACATAAGATCCCAAAATTTTAGATGTGTCTTAAGCTCCTTCTGCGCTGAACTTCAAAGTCCAAATTGGAGAATTAGGGAATGAAATGAAATCTCTATGCCTCTTAACTCTCCTTGGCTGTGTCCTTCCTTCTCTCTTTTTCATACACATGAAGGGCTATTTTCCTCAGATTCTGTATTGCTTTGTAGATGAAGTGTAAATCTTGCAAACACTGCAGTGTTTGTCCTCAGAAATGCTGTGTCATTGGGATTTAAACCAGGTAATGACCGCAAAGATGAACCGATACTTCTGTTTTCTCAGAATAAGATTTACACTGCCTATAGAAACGCAAGACATTCCTTACAGTATTGATTTCATTCTCATCGATATGCTAATTTGCTGATTAAAAGTCTGTCAGGAGGAATGAGATAATCCTCAGATTTCTAGACGTCCAAACATTAGAGAATGCTGCAGAGTGAGCCTGTCAGGATTGTAAATGTACTGAATGTGAGTAGCATAACAAGTGTACCATAGCTGATCCTGAATATTATATTCTAATATGGTTGTTTCTCAGGTTTGTGCAGTTGGTAGCTCTGATTTGTTACTTTATATTCTTATGGACTTTTGGAGTTTTACAGTCAAAAATCAAGCTTCATGATCATTAGACGAAATGGCAGTAGGTATGCGAAATGTCCATTTAGCAAACCAACTTTTATGAGAAAAAAGTAGGCAGATAAACAATAAAAAACATGTTTTAGAGTACTAAAGCAAGGAAGGTACAATAAAAAGTAACCAGCAACTATTTTCTTTTCTGAAATACGAAAACACTGTTAACATATTTTAAATTTAATAGGCTTTTCTGTAAACTAGTTTATATGATGCCATTTTAGTGCCACATTTAAAAAAATCTAAGATTACAATAATGAAGTCAAAATTACGAGAATAAAGTTGTAGCAATATGAGAATAAAGTCAAAATAGTTTGAGAAAAAAGTCAAAACTACAATAATAAAGTCGTAGCAATTTTTTTAAATTTTACATTTACCTTAAAATATAAGAATAAAATAAAAATTACGAGAGTAAAGTCGAAATATTTTAAGAAAAAAGTCAAAATTATTTGAATAAAGTCATAGCAATAATAAAGTCAAAGTAGTTAGAGATAATAAGTAAAAACTACAAGAATAAAGTCGTAGCAAATACAAGAATAAAGGCCAAATATTTTGTGAATAAAGTCTAAATTACGAGAATGACATTTAAATATTTTGAGAATAAAGTCAAAATTATGAGAATAAAATCATAGCAATACGAGGATAAAGTCAAAATATTTGAATAAAGTCAAAATGATGAGAATAAAGTCCAAATATTTTGAGAAAAAAGTCAAAACTACAAGAATGAAGTCGTAGCAATTTTTTTATTTTACCTGTACCTTTAAATATAAGAATAAAATTTAAATTATGAGAATAAAGTCTAAATATTTTAAGAATAAAGTCAAAATTATGAGAATAAAGTCGTAGCAAGTACGAGAATAAGGTCGAAATATTTTGACAAAAAAAAAACATAAATTACAAGAATAAAGCCACAGCAATATGAGAATAAAGTCAAAATATTCTGAGAAAAAAAGTCAAAATTACAAGAATAAAGTTGTAGCAATACGAGAATAAAATCAAAATATTTTGAGAATGAAGTCAAAATTATAAGAAAAAAACTGAAGATTTTGAGAAAAAAGTGAAAAGTACAAGAATAAATGTGTAGCAAATACGAGAATAAAGTAAAAATATTTTGAGAATAAAAAGAAAAAAAAATTACAAAAAAAAGTCAAAATTATGAAAATAGAATCAAAATATTTTTAAAAAAAAGTCATGAAGTCAAAATTACAAAATTAAGTTGTAGCAATTACGAGATTAAGCTTATATTTTAATAGCCTATATTGCACATTCAAATATAATAAAATATTTCAATTCCATTCTCAGAATATTTCAACTTTATTCTTGTATTGCTATTACCTTATTCCTGTAATTTTATGACTTAAATCTCATAATCTTCTTAATTTCTTAATGTTGCACTAAAACGCCATCGTAAGATTTGTGCACTGTAAAAAAAAAAAAAAAAAGAAACTCACTAAAATTAAAATGTTATATTTATTTGCTGCTTTTAAACCAAAGTACAAGTGATAACTTGTACTTTTATAAACTTTTTTGGCAACTTTTAATTTAACTGCAGATTAATAAAATATTAAAAAGCTAAAATAACATTTTTGAAATCAATTAGAATTAATGAGAATTATTGTAACAAGCTAAAGGGGAAAAAAAAACAAAGGCATTTTAATTAGCAACTCTGCAAACAAATTACTGTTTCAATTGTTTACATCTATGAAAAATGTAAACCCTTTTTTAAAGATATATTTTACACATTTTGTGGCATATAATAAGTTAAGAGCTAAAGATGTTAGATGGTCTTGGATGCTTAAGCTTAGATGCTTCTGAGTAACAAGCTGCAAAAACAAAAAAAAAAATACAAATATACTTTTTAAGTACTAATATGTACTCTTGGTGCCAATTTAAAGGTAAATAAGACAGAAGGATGTACCTTTTAGCTTTGGTATCTTAGGGTACCGCCCCAAGTGACAGCTTTGTACCTTTTTTCCTCAGATGGTATGCACGTTTTCCTTGAGTATTTTATTCTTGACAAAATAAACACTAGGGACACTCCTACTGCCATAATTAATCACCGGCCTACAGTACGTTTAAACACCTGCCCAAAAACATAGTAGTACATAAACAACATCTTAAACAGCAACCATACAGACCATCAAAACTGCAGCTTCATCAATTTCATCCAAAAATGCACAATTCATGGCGCAGTGCTCTGTGCAGTCGAGCGAGGTCGCCGCAGTGTGCTGCTGCTGCTGCTGCTGCTGGTGGAACTAGTATGCAATGGTCTCATCGGATCATATAACGCTCCAAAGAAATATACATGACAGGCGACGCGTACAAGTTATTTAATTATGTCTATTAAGCAAACGATAGCATTGGACTCATTTGGAAATTAGCATTAGCAATGTCGTTTGTACTGAAGTATGTCAGTAATTACATGGACACGCCCACCGCAGCATAGTATGCAGCTTGTATATATATGAACTTGCATTGAATGAAGTTAAGATGAAGTATGCAAGACATTTCCGTGATTTTTTTGACAATATCTAATAATACTACATTTACAATAATAATAAATGTAAATAGGTATGAGGATACAGTTGTCTGTCATAATTCACTATCAGTACGTATTTATTCAACCAAAGAATTTGATTTTTAAAGAAATGAAAAATCATAAGTCATATTTAATGTGTCAGATGAGGCATGCTTGCAATCAGAGGCTCACCGCGCTCTATGTGCTGTCTGGCGTTGTGCAGCTGGTGCTCTGTGGCGATCTCTCCGATCACGATGAGCATGTAAAAGTTTCCCTGGCGGGAGGTCGGGCCGCGGCGGCGGAGCTGGCCGGGATGCTGAAGCCGCTCTTCGGAGCCCGTCTGCTCGCGGTCCTCGTCCTCCTCCACCGCTGCCAGCGCACCTCGGGGCGGGATCTCCATGGAAACAACCCCTCGCACCGACGCCGGGCCTGCAGCTATCTCCATGACAACTGCTGCCACCTGCCCTGTCTGCAAAGTTAAGACAGGGAGGGCTGCTGAAACTATGCGAAACTAGGCGCTGTTTACCTGCGTGTGATTGGCCAGAACACCATGCAGCTGTGTGATGTCACGCTCGACGCCTGAAAAAATAGCGTCGCGATGCAAATACGATGCAACATTATTTACTCAAATGTAATGGGATGTGGTTTCGGCAGTACCTCAAAATGTGCAGTAAAAGATAACCACGTAAATATTCATCTGTTGTAAATAAATAATTAATGATAATTAATAGTCATTTAATGAGGTTTAATAGTTATTCTTTTACAATAGCCAGTGGTTTTGTATATTATTATTTATTTCAACAGACAGATAGATAGACAGACAGACAGACAGACAGACAGATAGATAGATAGATAGATAGATAGATAGATAGATAGAGATGCAGCATATTTTTTTAAGAAATTTAATTTAATGTTACTTGCATGTCTTTGTTACTGTGAAAATTACTAGCAATTTCTGAGTGATTTTTTCCCACACCATTTTTCCTTTTTTCAGTGTAGCAGAATAATTTAATAATATATTAATTTTTAATAATTATGAATTTCATTGTTTTATTCAGATGATGCTAAAAGCTTTATGCTGTACACCACAACAATTGTACAAGTTAACATACAAGTTGATATTACAAATGAAATGCAAGTTAGATCCCAAAACATAAGGACTGCAATTAAAAGTTTGTTTCATTTATTTTTTACACATAAATACAACTAAATTATTATTATTATTATTATTATGAATTATAATTATAAAGTAATCTCAACATTAATATAATATTAAATCTAAAAATAAATACAAAATAAGTTATATTATTCTTTTCATGTAATTTTTACATTATTACAATAATTATATTATGCATTTTATTTATGTTGTTTTACTTTTTAATCATATGTATTTATTTTATTTTATTCCTTTAAAATATTAATTTAATAAACAGTGTTTTTAAATGTATTTTAAATTGTACTGTAATTCCTCCTTTATTTTTTAATTAAACGTTGACATAATTGTAATTATTTTGTATATTATATTGATTATATTCTAAATTAAATATTCAGTTAATAATTTCATATGTATTTTAAATCTTGTATCCTAGTTTCTTTTTAAATATAAACATTTAAACATGTTGCTGAATCCTATTTTATTTATTTTATTTGACTTTTATTATTTTATTATTTTTATTTTATTATATTATATTATTTTGTTTTATTTTAAATAAAAAAATATTAATTTAATAAACAATGTTTTTAAATGTATTTAAAATTGTATCTCCTATCTATTTTTTTAAAAAAAAAATAAATAATTGTAATTATTTTGTATATTATATTGATTATATTCTAAATTAAATATACAGTTTATAATTTCAGATGTATTTTAAATTTTATATTCTAGTTTCTTTTTATTCTTCTTATTTATTTTATTTTATTTTATTTGAAATAAAAATATTAATTTAATAAACAATGTTTTTTAAAAAATGTATTTAAAATCATATCTCCTATCTATTTTTAAAATATATATATTTAAATAATTGTAATTATTTTGTATATTATATTGACTATATTCTAAATTAAATATACAGTTGATGCTTGAAGCTCAGGCAACTTTCATAGATGATTAGGCAGCAACAACAACAACAACAACAAAAATAATATTAATAATAATAATAATAATAAAATAAAACAATAAAGTAAAAACATTAGTGTGTGAAATAACACTAATAGACTGACTGCGTCCAATCTCATTATCCTTAAAGATCTGCATTGCATTAAATTACAAAAATATTTTTTAAAAAAGCTTGTTTAAAGAACATACTGTCGTTGTATTTTTCATGCATCCTTAAATCTGCCTGGATTAGTACTTTCTCAAATTTTGTTAGTGTAAGGCAACCAAAGATTTAAAACAGAGAGGAAAAGGAGGGAGATTATATAAAAAATAAATAAATAAAAGCTTGGGCTTTCCCTCTGAAAGTGAGTTAACATGCAGAAGCACCTGTCTGGCCATGGGCTGGACTTTGCAGTGAGTCAGCAGTCTGTCTGTCTAATAGAAATGAGCGCACTGCCCCCTGCTGGACATTATAGACAAGTGCAGTACTCACCTTTCCATATACATGTAGATATATTTCAAATAATAACAATATAGGGTCATTTGTAGCAGTATTTATTGTTTGTCATTTAGAGGGCGCTTACAATAGAACAGGCAGAATATCAGATATCAGGTATAAATGCTTTGGACAAAGCAGTAACAGCAACCTCAATGACTTTCTAACTGTTGTCTGATTCCTCAGATCCTCAGCACCTTTGGGATTTAAAGTACAGACGCTTTGACTGGCACGTCCAAAATTTTGCTGTCTGGCCAGTAACTGGCCTAACTTAAATGCTGAGCTGAGGCGCTGAAATGGATCTGGCAGTTTTCACATAAGCTGTAGAGCAAATACCTCACAAATCCAGACGGCAGGTAGGATGACATTGCATTTCTACTCTCTGATCCATCAGGTGATGCTGGTATTTTTAGCCGCAGGCTGCCATATTAGATAGTCATGAGAAAGGCTCACCCAGAATGCAAGCAAAAAGAATTAGCAAGGTCAGTCATCTGAAGGTTGTGCTCGAGGTCACAACCTGAAAAGTAAAATTAAAAACATTTTTTTATTCTATAATATTTATTTATATATTTTCATGTTGTTATTGTTAAGTTCAAATTTATGAATTTATTTTAAATATAAAAAATAAATAATTTAAACATTTATTTAATATAATAATATTTAATAGAAAATTTTACATGTAATTTATATTAATTTAGAGCTTATTTAGCTGCAAGCTGCCATAATGGATAGTCAGTAGAAAGTCTGACCCAATGCAAGCAGAAGGAAATTAAAAAAGGTTCGTCATCTGAAGGTTGTGCTTAAGGTCAGATCTTGAATCTCAACATCAGGGAAATATTAAATATGAAAAATGTTAAATTAAATGCATTTAATATTTAATTTAATTAATTTTTTTAGATTTATTAAATATTAAAAATCTATTTTTTAATTAATGAGTTGTAATGTATTATTGATATCTTTTCATGTCATTTTTTGTTTCATGTAATATTTTATTTATGTTGTTTTACTTTTTAATATATTAAATGATATATTGTACATATAATTTATGTCAAGTTTCAAATGTTTTAAGTTATATTAGATATTCACTAAAAAGGCTCACACAGATTGCAAGCATAAAGAAATTAGCAACATCTGAAAATTGTGCTTGAGGTCTAAACTAAATCTCAACATAAGTGAAATGGAAAAGTGTAAAAGTTGCTAAGAATTCATAAAGAAAATATAATAATGTGTTACCCAAATCATAGTACCACATTTTGCTGAATCCTGTTTTATTTTATTTTAGTTTATTTTTTATTTTTTTTTTTTAGTTTATTTTAAATATTAATTTGATAAATAATGTTTTAAAATGCATTTTAAATTGTATCTCCTACATTTAAATAATTGTAATTATTTTTTATATTATATTTATTATATTCTTTTTATGTATTTTAAATAATATATCCTAATTTATTTTAAAATATAAACATTCAAACATGTTGCTGATCCTATTTTATTTTATTTTATATTTTTAATTAAATCGAATTGAATTTTATTTTATTTAAAATATTAATTTAATAACAATGTTTTTGAATGTATTTAAAATTGTATTTCCTACCTATTTTTTATTTAAACATTTAAATAATTGTAATTATTTTGTATATTATATTGATTATATTTCAAATTAAATACACAATTAATAATTTCATATGTATTTTAAATTATATATTTTAAATATAAACATTTTAACATGTCACTGAATCCTATTTTATAATTTTATTTAAAATACAAATATTAATTTAATAAACAGTAAATGTATTTTTAATTGTATTTTCTACCTATTTTTTTAATTAAACATTAAGCCTAAATAATTGTAATTATTTTGTATATTATATTGATTATATAAATTATGTAAATCTAAATTAAATATACAATGAATAATTTCATATCTATTTTAAATTATATATCCTGATTTATTTTTAAATATAAACATTTAAACGTTGCTAAATTTCATTGTTTTTTTGTTTGTTTTTTAATGGACAGAGCAGTAGAGAGATGACAGGAAAGTACTTGGTGGAGAGAAGAAAGCGGGAACGGCAAAGGACCTCGAGACTGGATTTTTTTTCATTGTATTATTTTACTTTATATAAAAATGTTAATTTAAAAAACAATGCTTTTAAATATATTTCATTTTATTTGTATTTCCTACTTTATTTTTTTATTTAAAAATGTAATTTAATTATTTTTCTATTAAATTTATTATATTCTAAATTAAAACAAAAATTAATTTAATATGCATTTTAAATTATACATACTAATTTATTTTTCAATAATTCTAAATATATTTTTGAAAATGTTTTACGTTAAGTTCTAATATTAGGCTTTACTAAACTGTCTCAGAGCTATTAAACTGTAATTTAATCTCAGATCAAATCTGTTCATTCTGAAGCAGAACCTTGTTAGTACTTAGCAAATAACTGAGCTCTGCCAACATCAATATAATGCAAGAGGCATCATCTCCTACCAGTTACTGTCCTGATTAAGCGGCCATTCAATCAACCTCACAATCACCAAGTGATTACAGCTATGACCATTTTCAATCCTCCACAATGACAGCAGCAGAAATCCATTCACGGTACAAGTAATTTAGCACTGCCGGCCTTCAGCTCTTCACAGCCATATAAAGTACGGCTCTACTTTTCTTTCATGTCTCTAGGGGGCAACATCACACTCTTTTTTCGTCCAAAAATGATGAAATATTGATCGGCGAAAGCGGTTTTGGGGGGCAGCATACATATATGGCATCAGTGTCAAAGCCGAGCAATAAGTCTAAAGGCACACATAAGCACCTTTAAAGAAGGTGAGGACGGATGTAGCCAGTGTTGGGCATAACACATCTTAACAAATAACCATCAACACCAAATTGTCTGTCTGAAATAGTTCCTGGCGGATGAGCCAAAGCAAAACGCTTCAAAGATTTACAGCTTCTTCCTGTGAAGCTATCAATTCATGTTATGCTAATTGTTCATCGTCGACGTATTATCTGTACGAGAGGCAATTTTGGCGGTCAAAGGGAATATCGAATTGAGAAGTTGAGCCTTTTTGCTATTTTTGACAAACTCATTTTCCCCTGTTTGTGTCAAACTTCATTTTGGATTCACTTTGAAGGCTCTGATCATAACAATCTGGTTCGGACTCTTACAGCTAAGAGCTAGCTTATAGAGCCAGCGACGCAAAAGCTAAATAACAAAGTGACGTCTCAACATATGCCACTTGTCAAAACCTTGTTTAGCCTTGGTTTGGAACAAGTGGCAAGTAATTGATTCCAAAACGAGAAAGAAAAGATCAATACAGCACTTACAGCCAAAGATAAGTATTTTCAGAGCTGACTGCATGACGGTATGATGCTTATCCTGGTGCAATGTTTACAAGGTATTTTTTCGTACCACAAAGTTTCTACAACGGACCTTCAGCATTTTGTGTCGTTTAATAATAGTATGACAGAAATAAATACTAATATAAAATAAAATAATATATAAATAATGTAATAAAAAGATATGTTTGCCCAGTGCAATTCTCCGTCGTTGGACAGTTTATTTATGTGGCTGACAGTGACTATGAGGGATATTGTTTGCCTTTTTTATTTTACAGAATATGAAAATGGAAACGTCATTAAAACGTCATTAATGTTCAATAAACAGACTCGGTCTTATTCTGGACATTTTTGTTAAGCTAAAATACAGCTGTTCAGTATTTTAACAACGCCAAATTTAACTGTACAGAGTGCATGGATCACATTTGATGGTTTTTTTACCTTCATGGAAACTTCTATGAATCATCCTTAGTATATTTTAAAGTTTTATAGCAAAAAAAAAGTCTTTAAAATAATTTTTAAATCAAAAACTTACAGTCAAACCAAAAATTATTCAGACACCAGATATAATTTTTTGATATTTTTTTTTACTAGTGAATGCAGGACACTAGTGAGGATACCAAAATAAAATAAACTGCGACATATTATACTCAAAAAGGTTTCATACAGTGTACTACCAGTAAAATTTATACAAATTTAGGACCAAAAATTTGATTTGACACTTGACCTGAACATGTTTTGTTACATACCTTTCTATTAAAGTTATCTGACATTATCAAGATGAATTTGTTATGACGCTCATGAGTTCTTGTCATATTTTATTACCAGTTTCTATACTATAGCGAATAAACTGTGATAATGTGAGAAATTTTGAAGGTGTCTGAATACATTTTGGTTTGACTGTAATTATATTATTCGTATTACGCACATATAAAAGTAACTGATACACAGACAACTTTACAAAACAAGTTATATTGCACTTTAATGCACAAAACAGCAGATTAACATTACATATGACAGCATCACATGTTTACATCACGTAAATATTCGAAGAACGATTTCTTTACAACTTTGCTTCGGAGTCTTCAGTCTCTTCACTTAAAAAAATATTAATATAAATAAAACTGTAGTTATTTGTGATACATGGACGCAATCCTGTTACAATCCATTCAGAATGGTGTGTTTCCATCACAAACACTTTAACAAGAAAAAGTTGCAGAAAGCCCCGCGCGGACAGTCGCACATCTTGCCGATTCGAGAGCCTTTTCTGATCGCGCACTGCTCGCCCAAATCACACTAGTAAGAGAAAACAGAAAAGATCGTGTTACTTTTGCCATTACAGCATTTGCGTTAGTGCGTAAAAGCGCACTTGGTTGGAGACACGTAATGGATCATTAAAAAAATGAAGAAGTTCCATCTAACAAATACTGTTGATTGATAAATAAATAAGTTAGGAGATGTTTTACTGGTACATATAAATTATAAACAGACACAAAACAGCCAAGACACCCATATTTCCATGCAATTGCGCAATGGCGATGTCGCCAGCACAAGCAACGCGCACTTATACGCAGTTAATAATAATAATAATATAAATATATACCATGGGAACTTGACCAAATTTCTTCTCCCAAGGTGGAATTCTTTTAGTCTGCAGCTTTTCCAGAACTTCTTGCAGAGCCCCGAGCTGGTTTGACAAAAAAAAATTGGAAAGATGTTTTCTTTAATTTTTTTTTTTTTCAACTCTAAAATATGGTAATAGAACAATTAACACTTAAAGCAAACACTTTTAACTTTTTAAAGTTCTGGGACTTTTTGTGTAAAAACTGTCTATTGCGCAACAAAAAGATGAAAAACTCACCAGCTGTTTTTCACTTGTCAGGTTTGGGTCTTTGGGGTAGAAGTCTCTGATGGCTCTTGTGTCCAGTTCCACCTCTATCTCCGGTTCTGAGTCGTTTGCCTTGGCTCCGGTCAACAGGCAGAGCAGCAGGGCGCACACAGCCATGCGCGTCTTCAGACTGGAGCTCTCCATGGTCCTGAATTCAGGGAGCTTTGGCACCTGAGCGCGCAACGCCGTTATACGTCTCTATTAAAAGTTTTGGTGCAAATAACCATCTCGACAGCCTTGCACCCTTTTATGTGCTCCAAACCGCATGCATTTATGTGATCTGGTGTCGCCCCGCCTTTAACATTGATTTCGTTCGCACGTAAGCGCGATCATTCATTGCGTAAATGCGCTGGAGACAAGTCATCAAATGCGTTAATGTTGCCCCCGGAATGTTATATTTTTTTAACTTCACTAAGGACAGATCCGTCTGTGTTTTGATTCAGCTGTGAGGAGCAGATACTCCAGGCTCTGGCGATTGTATAAGAGAAGCTTTTGAGAGCACTTTGGAAAACACGCATGGTTGATTAAATCTGATTACATAACACTTTTTGTATATTTGTATAT
>JAHKKF010538448.1:0-28126 GCA_019740295.1 Labeo calbasu
CAATGATTGTATGATTTTGAGATCCATCTTTTCACACTGAGGACAACTGAGGGACTCATATGCAACTATTACAGAAGGTTCAAACACTCACTGATGCTTTAAAAGGAAACATGATGCATTAAAAGCCGGGGAGTGAAAACTTTTGAACAGAATGAAAATGTGTACGTTTTTCATATTTTGCCGAATTATCTTTTTTTCCATTTAGTACTGCCCTTCAGAAGCTACAGAAGATAAAATTTGCCCTGATCTTCAAATTCAAAAGTTTTCACCCACCGGCTCTAAATGCAACGTGTTTCCTTCTGAAGCATCAGTGAGTGTCAAGTGTATATAAACTTTTAAACAGGGTAATTTTTTATAAATTCAACTTTAATTTTCTCTAGTGGACTATATGTAAACGTCTTTTATGTGAAATATCTTATTCAGGTCAGTACTAAATAAAAAATAACATGCATTTTGTATGATCCCTCTTATTTTGGCAAAATAATTAACATTTTGCAGATTCTGTTAAGTATGAAACAAAAACTTTTCACTTTTACTGCTCAAAACATACAGTTCATTGAGCAAATATTGATATATTTGCTTCTATAACAGGGATATTATCGTACTATATGGGGTAAGTTGACAATGTGAACCTGCTGTTTATGGACATTTGAGAAGTATATATTGAAATACAAAATACTATATGATTTTTTTAATCCTAAAGTACAAATCTGCATTTAAAATGTGATCCTAGCAATATTTTTTTTTTTAATTAAACAAAATGTACATAACAGAACCGATTGTAATAAACTTAGTATTTTCCTAGTATTTTAAAAGGGAAAACTCATGAAAAATTCATAGAATCACAGAAACATAAAACAAAAAAGTAAATATACAAATCCAAATCATTTTAGGTTCAGAAATGATAAAAATATACTGTTTAAAATTACATTTAACAAGTGTGACAACTTGCCCCAACCTGACATTCATGAAATTACCCTTGTTCTGAAAGCACTTCAATCTTATAATTTCTATTATACACTACAATTTTAGTTATTTTTTGAAGTCTCCTATGCTCATTAATGCTGCATTCATTTAAAAAAATATATAAAATGTAATTTATTCCTGTGATGCAAAGCTGAATTTTCAGCATCATTACTCCAGTCTTCAGTGTCACGTGATCCTTCAGAAATCATATAATGTGCTGATTTGCTACTCAAGAAACATTTATTATTATCATCAGTGTTGAAAGCAGTTGTGCTGCTTCATGTTTTTGTTGAAACCATGAAACATTTTTTTTTTCAGGATTCTTTGATGAATAGAAAGTTAAAAAGAACAGCATATATTTGGAATATAATTGTTTGTGACATTATAAATGTCTTTACTGTTACTTTTGATCAAATTAATGTACCCTGAATTAATAAAAGTAATAATTTCTTTTAAAAAAATTCAACATGCCTGTACATGCAACTGTACATAAGTAGAAATCTCAAAACTCACCATAGCAACCTACTGTAGATAACAGGTCATATGCATCAGCTTTAAAGCAGCGCCTGAACGCCAGCCGGTTATTTTTGTGGCTAATATGCTGTTTACAGGAAGTCCTGATGACTCTGAAGATTGCGTGATGGGCCCTCAGAGATTCAGATATACAGTGGCATCGGAACCTCTGGAACTCTTCGACAGCCAATCAAGCGCTCTCCTGATTGCGCCGCCGCGGCCTGATGATAAGCTCTCTGCCATAATCGCCCATCGGCTCCTGCAGGATTGCGTGTTTGTTGATGATGAGTGCGCGCTTGCACCGGAACAAAATCAGTCGGCGGGAATGAAAGACTCATGGAGGACGAGAAAAGCGACGTGCGTCTGGTTCCTTATGAAATGGGAGTACAGTGTGCTACTGTATCTCACCAAAGCAGTCACACTACAAATAAAAATAAAACGATTCAAGATAATTAAAGAAATAGTTCATCCAAAAAACGAAAATTTGCTCACAGTTTACTCACCCTCAGGCCATCCAAAATGTTGACGAGTTTGTTTCTTCATCAGAACACATCTGGAGAAATTTAGTAATGTAAAGCAATATTAAATATGTGTGCTGAGTTTCTCACACCGAGTAAAAAACGCCAAGAAAATAACGTAAGTCTTGAAATCTTAAAAAAACGGTCTCAAACGCTGGGGGCGTGTCCGCTGTCGGCGTCAAAACCACGCCCACTCGCGGGTAAACTGCTGCCTCTCAACTGTCATATACAAACAAATATAAATACTGACACCGCATT
Source organism: Labeo calbasu (assembly GCA_019740295.1). NCBI lineage: Eukaryota > Metazoa > Chordata > Actinopteri > Cypriniformes > Cyprinidae > Labeo > Labeo calbasu. Next base: position 2,256 of record JAHKKF010538448.1, read on the forward strand.
GTTTTGTAAATTATCGCGAGCAGGTAATAAGCATCTACGTGACAAGGGCATAGCTTGCTAGCAAACTGTAGGCTGTAGTAACTAACCATAATGATAGTAACTCGCGATTGAGCGGGCAAACTCATAAATATTCGACGGCTCCAGACATGTCGACGCGTCCGCCATCTTGGAACAGTCTATATGTCCTCACTCACAATAAAAATCAATGAGTTTTAAAATTCATCAAAAAAACGCCTATGTTTAAATTCCTGAAGAAACTGGATGAACTTTCACAGGTAAGAATGTGTTGGTTTGTGTTTTTAGTATGTATTAGCTTATTATTAGAGGTTTTTAAACTAAATTACCTTTTAAATGCCTTGTTAGCTAACAACTTCGTCTTGTTGTATTGTGTTTACCAAAAGTATCTTATGAAGAAAAATATTCATACATGCATATAGCTACAATTGCAGTACAGAGACAATCTGTGCTGTGTCACGCCATAGTAATTACCATTCGCTTGTTAACTTAACTTAACCGTGACTTCCGGGTCCAACCGCTCTATCAGATGACATGAGAAAACAACAAACGGTACTAATTATACACTCACAATGTAGTATAATACTACCAAAAAATTGTAATCATACCCTATAACTCCATACTGAAATCCCTGATATCCAGACAATAAAAAATGCAAATATAAATAAATATTTGTGTTTGGGACACTGTGAGCACGGAGACTGTAGTGTACACCATAAATTTGAAAACATTTAGCTTAAATGTTTAATATGAATAAAGAGTGCTCATAAACAGCGAAGTGAAATGAGTTGGGGTTTGGACCCGTAAACAGCGTTCGTTGGACGCATTACATCACTTAACAAGCCCATAGGCTCCAGAAAACAACACCTGACTTTCTATTTAGAGCTATTCACGTCCTCACTCTGGGAATTATGCCTTTTTATCCACCTTTTATTTCAAATAGGAGTGGGTGCGGCCATTTGTAAATTTTATGGGTCTGGCCTCCGTTCTCACTCACGTCTGGCTGTTTTTAGCTATACTTGACACTGCAAATTGGTGTGTCTTACCATATTATGTTAATGTTTTTATCTTAATTATGAGCACACTGGTTTGTAGTGCAATTTTACCGTTTACTGCACGTTGTTATTATTCTCATTATTTCTCTATAGAGGCTAATGAACTGGAAGTCTCACCAATAGGATTACTTCCGCGTTTAAAAGGGGCATCAGATGCAAAGTTCACTTTTACATGTTGTTTGAACATTAATGTGTGTTGGCAGTGTATGTACAAATCATAATGATAAAAATCCATGCAGTGGTTTTTAATTAATCTGTAAAAATAATATCCCCTTTTTCAAATCGAGCCATTCTCAGGGCCACTACCACAATAGTTGATTGACATGAGCATCTTACCTCAGATCAGCTGTTACAGTCCGACCTCCATTGTTTTGATGCCGGAGCAGGGATGTAAGTTAGACAAGAATATCTCAGATTGAGCGATTGAGGTGTTGTGTTGCTGGATGTAATAATGAACATAGTGGTCGTTATTTATTCCAGACATCTGAGCTGCTGAAGATGCAGTGGATTACATTTGTTTGTGAAGGGAATACACCTCCCGATCTACATATATCCGTCTATGTTCGCGCAAATCATTCGTGATCCAGCTTCACCTACAGTAGAAGTGAGTATGGGTTTTTTTTTATGAATCTCTGCAATAACCTTTCCTAATAACGTGCTAAGTTTCGCAGCTAAACGCACTAAATGTGGCTAAAGTAAACAATCTCTCAGAGCAGCAGAGAGAAGAGAGGGGCGGGGTGAGCAGAGCTCATTTGCATTTAAAGAAACAATCCCTCAGAATGGGATGATTTTTGCAGAGGTCATTTTGAGAAGGTAAAAAGGGTGTTGTTTTACACAACCATTGAAAATTTTTAACCAAAGTATATTGTAGACTTTTCATTAAAACCCTAAAGAATCATATCAACTTGTGGAAAATGGGCATCCGATGACCTCTTTAAGAAAATAAGTGGTGGATAGCACCACTATCAATGCCTAAATTAATCTGCAGTGGTCAGGTGGTACAGAGATCACATGGTTCAAGTAGAAGCTCTCAGACAAATCCCATCTTACAAGATGTAATTACGGGTTCTATGAGGACATGAACACTTTTTTTCATGTTGAAACCTCGAAATTACAGTAATTTCAACATGGCGTGAACACACCTTTGCTCTTGAGTGTTTACGGACTAGTGGCTCAGTGGCTCCATGGCATCATCGAGACATGATTTCAGGTCTGCCCGAAAATCTTGAAGACAAAATGGTGATAAACTGTGTAACAGTCCACAATTCAGTACTACATCACAGTCTTTGTAATATGTTTTCAGCAATACATTTCTAACAATTATAATGGGTTTAGAAACAATTGTCTAAATTGCCTTTACACTGGCTTTAATTGACAGACTGGTGGATTACTTGCGGATTACTGTGATGTTTTTATCATCTTATTGGATTGTCATTCTGACGCATTCACTGCATAGGATCCATTGGTGAGCAAGTGATGTAATCCTAAACTTTCCAAATCTGCTTGAGGGTGAGTAAATTTGGGTAAACTATCGCTTTAAGCACATTTCTGTATTAAGCAGTGATATATTGTGTTTGCATTCATTTATTTCGCTTTAGCAAACACAAAAATGGAATCCAAAGTTTGTACTGACCCCCCTGTCAGAACGAAATCATTTCAAATATGCAAAAACACAAACGGCACATATGCGGTGAAAAGCAGACATTATAAAACTGTCTGGCCTCCTTAATCTCACAGTAAAGATTCCCAGTGTTTGTCCAGAGCGAACGCTACAGATCCATATTACATTTGAGCGGGAAAGTCACGTTAATATTTAAAATAAGGTTTTTGGCATTGGACGATGGCATTGATAAATTAGGATGGAAATGAATTCTTACACTGTCTTCAAAACACTGCATGGTGAACAAATTATTCCCCTTTTTGCAATTAACAGGACATTTTTGTATGAAATGGAAATGGCTTTAAAGGTAGTAAAGGTCATGTGTATCGAACCATGGTGGCTTTGCAATTACAGCCAGTCAGAATGTTGATTTGGTGGCTTTGCCCAGGCATAGATGGAAAAATTAATAAGTTGAAGTCTCTTTGTTGAAAAGATCGCTGTTGATTATATGACATTATGTGACAAAGAAGACAAGTTGCGGGTGATTTTTTCCACATGAGTTTAAGTGGGATAAAAGAACTCAAGAACGACCTTCAAATGTCAGAAATGCTGGACACGAACTGAAAACTTTATGCCGTTTAACTATTTCTCACTTTTCATCACGGCTGCATGAAACATGCCATTTTTTGCATTGGTAAAGATGCACAAGCTGCCTGTATTGATGTCAGATTCACTCATTTAAATTCGACCAATTACCTTCTCTCTCCTTTCACCATTTTGTATTATTTTTTAAAGCACGCGTCAATGCAAACATGCACGGGTGTCATCAGAGCGCTGGACCGCGGGCTCGACGGTGTACGGAGGGTTTTGATGTGAAAGCACGATATTAAACGTGACATGTCACTATAACACAGAATTCTATATCTTGACAGGATGTCTATACATCACTAGCTTTTATGTTTCAAAGTAATGATAGGCCTTTGAAAGACTGTGAAAAAGCATCATGGCTGTCCAGCTCAAGCTGAGAGGATGCTAGTCAGATCTGTGCTGCCAAGAAGCATTTATACTGAACGAAATGACCTTGTTTTCTTCATTGCTTTATTGTAAGTGTTTGGTTGTACTGGAAATGAAACCGAATGCAGCACATTTAGACTGACAATGACTTCAGGTGATCTTATTAAAGCCAAGAGCAATAGTTTTGATTAAATTAGAAAATAAAAAAATGTTAGCTGATCTTATACAACAAATAAGTATATGTAACAAAATATATTCAATATAAAAAATATATTGAAATAGAGATATATAAAACTGTGTATGAAAATGCATTTTAAGTGTGTGTATGTATATCTGAAAATTCTACAATTATTTAATTTTTGTTTTGTCTGTGTGTATACATAGTGAACTCTTTCTCTCAATGTGTATATACTCAAAACAATTACATGAAGTATATTTAATAATGTATTGTACAAAAAAAGATGTATATATAATTTCTGATGAGATATTATCTTATATCATACCATATTATATCATATATATGTAATATAATATAATATCATTTAATATATTATTTAAATATATTATACTTTTTTATACATTTTTTATGTTATGTTTGTGCTATCCTGCTGGTGTTTACATGGGTCACACTGTTATTATTATTTCAGAAAATTGCATTTTTCTCTTTATTTCTTTTTTTGTGCATATAGACACATTAGGAAGATTTATAACATATTACAAAAGCACTATTTTTGGCTCAATTGCATTTGTTTTGTCAGATCACTACAAATGATCTAAAATACCCATTTCTACAGTCTTTATAATGAGTCTTATTTCAGAAATACATAATAAACATTAACGTACCAGACGCTGTGACATTAAATGGCATTAAATGAGACCGATTAGGGTGCAAATGCCATTTCGCCTCTTTTACATCTGCAGACGAAACCTCTTCTTCAGCAGCAGCAGTATTATGGGTTGAATGCGGCTTAGGTGTGGTTTGTGATATATCACAGGTTTGAGGGATCAGATATCTCCCAGACAGCAGCAGTAACAGGTTTGGAGAGGGTGTGAGAATCGGCGGGTGACACAGGTGCCGCCCCCATTAAAACACTCCACAATGTGCTGAGTTTGTTCATGTTATTTGTAGGGTGAGTAATTGGATTCCAGACGTGTCATCAAAGCATATTAGAAAACAATCCAATGTGAAATCACACGGCGGGCTAAAAGGCCACGTGCCGCTTACCATCGAGAATAAACAAAATCCATGATGTCATTTTCCTTTGGCCCATCCAATCAATCATTTCCACGCCGATTTCTCCCTCCCCAGCTTTGTGTGTAATTTCGCCCAGAAGTTCATTGCTCATTCTCTCTCGATCTGCGATTCTCTTCCGCAAACACTCAGGCGATCTTTCAAAATTCATTACAGGTTCTGAGAAGTGTAAGAGACGTTGTTGCCGTGACCTTTAACCTTTGCTTTTTTAATGCAATCTGCTTCATCCATCAGTGTTGGGGAGGAAGAGTCCGATAGAATTCATCTCTGACAAGTTCAGGAAGTATTACATTTCTGTTGCATTTGCATCCACCCACATAGAATGACACAACATACACACATACGGCAGACAATATGTGATGATGAATAAAGCTAGGAAATATATCAAATTAAACTGAAATCTAATTATCATAACGTTAAAGGGGTAGTTCGCCTAAAATGAAAATTCTGTCATTGTTTACTCTTCTAATTCACCACACTGCTTTTATAATGCTTTATAATGCTTTTTTGCCCTTTTTGGAGTGTAAACAGTCTGCTAAACATCTCCTTCTGTGTTACACAGAAGAAAAAAGTCACATGGGTTTGGAACGGCATGAATGTGAGTAAATGATTTTCATTTTTTGGAAGAATTTTTCCTTTAAACACCCATTGGTTTCCGTGAAATTTCCTAAAAACAACACTTTGAAAAACACTAAAGAGACAGGTAAAAAACAAACAAAAAAAAAAAAACATAAAACCTTTATTGTAGCATGTCAGACGCTAAAATATGAAATGCATGAGAACTTGAAATTTAAGACTCAAGGTACTCAAAATTGAGACTCATCTTCAAATCAGCCAAGAAAAAATTGACTGTTTTGGTTGTTAGTTTTTTTGGATCTCAATTACTAGACTATTGCAGCACTGAAAAGAAGTTTGAGAAACATACAAAAAATGCAGTAGTAGTACAAATAGCAATAAATACTACATGCACAAAAATAATGTTATAATGAAATCCAAAAATGTTAAATAATATTTATATCTTAGTGTGCATATAATCACAACAAGCAGTCGTGATGGAAATTTATTTTTCACATAGTATTTTTTACACTATCAGTCAAAAGTTTTTTAATGTTTTTTAAAGTCTTTTCTGCTCACCAAGTCTGCATCTATTTAATCCAAAAAAAAAAAAACAGCAAAAGCAGTAATATTGTGAAATATTTTTATTGTTTAAAATAACTGCTTTCTATTTGAATACATTTTAAAATGTAATTTATTCCAGTGATCAAAGCTATATTTTCAGCATTATTACTCCAGTCTTCAGTGTCACATGATCCTTCAGAAATCATTCTAATATGCTGATTTGCTGTTCAAGAAACACTTTTTGTTATTATTATCAATATTTAAAACAGTTAAGTACTTTTTTTTCAGGTTTTTTTGAATAGAAAGATACAAAGATCAGCATTTATCTGAAATAAAAAGCTTTTGTAACAAAATACGCTATACCATTCAAAAGCTTATATAGACATTTATAATGTTACAAAAGATTAGTTCTTCTAAACTTTTATGCATCAAAAAAAAAAAAATTCTACTCAGCTGTTCTCAACATAAAAATAATAATAAATGTTTTCTGAGTTGCAACTCAGAATATTAGAATGATTTCTAAAGGATCATGTGACTGGAGTAATGACGCTAAAAATTCAGCTTTAAAATCACAGGAATAAATTGCATTTTTAAATGTATTCAATTAGAAAGCAGGTATTATAAATAGTAAAGATATTTCAAAATTGTACTGTTTTTGCTGTACTTTGGATCAAATAAATGCAGGCTTGGTGAGCAGAAGAGACTTCTTTAAAAAACGATATTAAAAATCTTATTGTTCAAAATATTTGTGTGGCAGTGTATTTTTTAGACTTTGACAAGCTACCAGAGGTTTTCTGTTTTTACATGAATCTTAAATGTATTTCATGCTAATTCTTTTGGCAAATTGCACGGAAACCAATGTGAGTCACTTTGACCCGCAACACAAAAGTTGTAGCCAGTTTTGAACACAACTTTGGCGCTTACTTTTAGAAGCACTAATTATGAGAGAAACTTTCTAAATTTTAATGCTAATCAGTGTCATATCGCGTGAGCGCAGCTTGTAAGGTTATTTTTAAAACATGCCGTATGCCCGCATTTTCACATACTGAATGACAGTATGAGGGCCGGTCCGTAGAACTGAAACATTTTACTAACCATTCACTCTTAAACACACTCAAAATAAAACATCTTGGCTAAAGAACAATGCCGTTTAAATGAACAATTAGAGACAAAAACAAGTTAAGCTCTGCTGACAACGTCTGTGACGTATTGTTGATTAGCACAGAAAATCATTTTGAATAACCAAAAACAACCAGAACAATAATTGCATTTACAGTAATGCATTTACAATGGTCTATGGTGGAAATCACAGCACTGGAATGTTAAAATGCGTTGTACAGCAAGGAAAGCCAGACTTAAACATGATATGTGCAAGAATATGTGAAAAAGAGATGTAGAATAGTAATCCCACTGCTAAAATGACAACTTTGCACCTCAGAAAAGGGATTTATTTTATTTCAAAATAAAAAATAGCTTTTAACCTCTCAGAATATCTTCCATAGACTTGTGCATTATTGTAAACGTTTAAACAAGCAATTAGGAATTATTATTGTCGGTCACAGATGTTGCCGATTCTGTTTCCGTTTTGCTGTAGTATTTGTTAGAGATTTCACAATTTCTAAGAAATGCAAACGTTAAAGATTTTGATGTTCTCTCAAGTTATGTGGTGCATTAAAATAGCTAATCAGAGGTACTTTAATTAAGAGACGTCATCAGTAATCACCTCTGTAAGAAAGAAGCAGTCATATTCGCCGTGTATTGTTATCTTTCATTTAAGAAGGGAGAGAAAAAAAAATGTAATTCACAGTTACAACTCCAATTATCCTCTTGTGATAGGAGCTGTGCTGATGACCTCATGATTGACAGAATTATCACATAATGGAGCGCACACTCATTTCGGCGCGTAAAGTGTTTAACACGCCACGTCCCGATAAGCTCAAACCACCGGCAACCAGTCGTACAACCTCCAAACTCCTCCGCAAAAATACCCTTGACTTCATTTAACACGGACCTTGTGCTGATTGTTATCGCAGGAGTCGCAGGAGAGGATGATATTCAGGAACCGGGAGGAGAGAGGTGGGCGAGTTTGAGGCCCGGTCGGCGTTTGTTCAGCCAGCAGGAGAGAGATTTCTCTTTTGCGTGAGATGGAGAGAGTTTGGACAAACAGCGGGACCGACGGCCCCAATCACAGTTTATCCTGCCTCACATTAAGCTGACTTGTCAACATGTGGTTCGGAGAAGAATGGCATTGACTGAGTCCTCGTCTCTGAGAGAGAAGCCCACCGCTGGCTTCCAGAATAATCCACTGACCCTCAGTGAGCAAATCATGAGCTGCTGAAAGCTCACGTCAGCTCAGCCACTAGCATTGTCTGCAGGAAATGGATTTATAGGGTGGGTTTGTTGTCACTTGTGTCTTATGAGACAAAGCAGAAGGGATGAAAACCGAGGCAAGAAAGCAACGGCGAAATCATATAGTGTGTTATGTTTCAACTTGTGCAATTTGAAGTCGCACTCAGACATTCTGTACATTGTGTTAGTTCAAATAGCAGTCGTCTCAGACTTGAATACTGAATGACTACTGTAGCCGCAAAAGTTTTCAGTTGCTGAAGTAACAGGATTGTGCATCTGTCTGTCTATCTATCTAACTATCTATCGTTCTATGTATCGTTCTGTCAATCAGTCTGTCAATCTGTTCTGTCTGTTCATCCATCCATCCATCTGTCCGTCTGTCTGTCCGTCCATCTGTCCGTCCATTTCTCCATCCATCATTTATCCATTTATCTATCTGTCCATCAATCTGTCTGTCAGTCGTTCTGTCTGTTTGTCCATCAATCCATCCATGTCTATCTGTCCATCTGTCCGTCTGTATGTCCATCCATCCATCCATCCATCCATCCATCCATCCTTTATTTATCCTTCCATCCATCCATTAATCTCTTTGTCAGTTATTCTGTCTTTTCATCCATCCATCCATCCGTTCGCCCGTCCATCCATCCATCTGTCCATCTGTCATCTATCTGTCTGTCCATTCATCCATCATTTATCCATGCATCCATCTATCTATCCACCCATCTGTCTATCTGTCGATCTGTCATCTGTCTGTCTGTCTGTCTGTCCGTCTGTCCGTCTGTCCATCCATCATTTATCCTTGCGTCCATCTATCTATCCGTCCGTCCATCAATTCATCCATCTATCTGTCTATCTATCTATCTATCTGTCATCTATCTGTCTGTCTATCTATCAATCTATCTATCTATCTATCTATCTATCTATCTATCTATCTATCTATCATTTTAACATTCTGTCGTTCTATCATTTTATCTAGTGTTCTATCTTTATCTTTATTTATCTTTCTATCGTTCTATCATGTATCGTTCTGTCAACCACTCTGTTCATCCATCTATCCATTCATCCATCTGTCCGTCTATCTATCTGTCCGTCCATCCATTTATCTATCCATTCATCTATCTGTCCATCAATCTGTCTGTCAATTGTTCTGTGTGTTCATCCATCCATCCATCCATCTGTCTATCTGTCATCTATCTGTCCATCCGTCCATTCATCATTTATCCATGCATCCATCTATCTATCCTTCCATCTGTCCATCAATCCATCCATCTGTCTATCTGCCCATCTGTCATCTATCTGTCCGTCCGTCAATCCATCATTTATCCGTGCATCCATCTATCTATCCATCCATCTATGTCTATCTTTCCATCTGTCATCTGTCTGTCCATCCGTCCATTGGTCCATCCATCATTTATCCATGCATCCATCTATCTATCCATCCATCTGTCCATCAGTCCATCCATATATGTCTATCTGTCCATCTGTCATCTATCTGTCCGTCCGTCTGTCCATCCATCCATCATTTATCCATGCGTCCATCTATCTATCCGTCCGTCCGTCCATCAGTTCATCCATCTGTTTATCTATCCATCTGTCTGTCATATATCTATCTATCTATCTATCTATCTATCTATCTATCTATCTATCTATCTATCTATCTATCTATCTATCTATCTGTCTATCATTCTATCGTTCTATCTATCATTTTATCTTATATTCTATCGTTCTGTGTATTGTTCTGTCAATCAGTCTGTCAGTCGTTCTGTCTGTTCATCCATCCATCTATCCATCTGTTCGTCCATCCATCAATCCATGCATCCATCTAGCTATCCATCCATCTATGTCTATCTGTCCATCTGTCATCTGTCTGTCTGTCCGTCCGTCCGTGATGCATCACGTATGTGATGCATCCATCTATCTATCCGTCTATCTGTCCATCAGTTCATCCATATGTCTGTCTGTCTATCTATCTATCTATCTATCTATCTATCTATCTATCTATCTATCTATCTATCTATCTATCTATCTATCTACCTATATCTACAATAAATGAAAATGTCTAAAAAGCCCAAATATCTGGTGTTTTCTAAATTATTTTAAACTTGTTGTTCTGAAATGCTAATTTTTTCACTTTTATTTTTTTTAATTAATGAAGAAAAACACTGAGGAAAAACTTGATTGCACTGTTAACTAGAAAATCACTTGTGAAAGTTACCTAATCTTGTAATTGTTAATTTAATATAAAGTTGTTTCTCCTACACAACAATTAGCCTACATGGAGAGTAAATGCAAATTTCATCATCATCTCAGATTTTCTCCTGAGAAAAAAGCCTAGTATTTCACTCACAAGTAGATTTTTGACCAGTCTGGTCCACTTTGCTGCTTATTCTTAACAAGATCCGCCCACATCTGACTGACATGACATTTGACCAATCACAGGTCGTTTTGCATTTAGTGGCGATTTTATCTCAAATGAATTATTTCAGCAATAACAGACCAGTGTGCAACACCAAAACTCAAGCTATAGCACGTCACAGAACACAATCAGTAGGATTTTGTGTAGATTTTATAAATGAAACAACTGAGAGCTCTGAAAGAAACTTCTGAACAACAAAATGTCCTTTGTGGCTATAAAACTTTGCCTACCTTCATAATAAGTGTACTTCTCTTATAATCTGGCTTGTGTTTTAACAACAGTCTGTGTTCCTGGCTGAGCAGTATAATATCGATTGCCAAAGCCCTCCTCAAGAGAACACGCACCACCCGCGTAGCGCTGTGGTGTGGGAGGCTCACGCTGCCCCGGATCTGTCTCATGTAGTTTAGCAGAGCACTGTAGACAAATAAATGCAATACAGACCACTGCAAATACCCAGGGAAGTAAACAGAAGACAGCGTTAATCTAATTGTATTAGGAGCTGCAGTGTCGGTTTAAAGCTTCCAGTGCAATCTATTTGATTCCATCACTGAGAAACAGCCCTGAAGAGAAGCCCCTCCGCTGTCTTGTTTGTTAGGGCTGTTTTATTAGAGAGCTTTTCCATTTACTGTCCCAGGTGAAGCACTGAGTGCATCTTTATTGCTATTTAATCATGTCCGCTGATAATCTGAGGGAGTATTTTTCATTTCAAAGGAGACACAGAATAAAACGTTCTCTCTTTAAGACTGTACACAACAGAGAGATTATAGGCACCTGCGCGGGGCGTGCGCCACGTTTCTTCCCGCAGGCGAGAAAATCGCACGTGAGATCTCTTTAATGGCTCAGAAGTTGCTGATAGACAGCTTTGAGATTAACTGAGAGGAATGGAGATGCTCCTCAGATGTTTTTCCTCAGGAAAAAAAACAGAAATCTCACATCTCACAACTCTTTACTCTTGCTGTATTTCAGCGATTGTCTCATTTGTGTCAATTCTAATTGAGAGCAATGGAAATACTTCTCAGATGTTTTTCCTGAGGAAAAAAACTCACAACTTTTCTAGAGTTTTAGAAGAGATCTCTAAGTTCTCAAATTGTCCTGAGATTTGCCAAGAAATTGAAGTAAACATAAAAAAAAATACTTTTTTAAAGTTGTTAATAAAACAAAGATTATTGGAGTCAATGTACAGGAAAATACTATTTTTTTCCAACAATAGTCTCATTTATGTCTATTTTGATTTCTCCTTTAGGTTTTTAAAGAAGTTTCTGATAGACAGCAATGAGATTAATTGAGAGCAATGGAAATGCACCTCAGATATTTTTCTGAAAAATCTCACATTTTTTTCTGGGTGGCAAAAGAGATCTCAACTAAAATCTCAAATTGTGCTCAAATTTGCCAGGAAATCAAAGTAAACATGATTTTTAATAAAGTAAATAAAGGTTATTAAAGAACATTTTTTTTTAAATAATTTTAAATATTCAAGTTTAATTCAGTGTATTACTTGCTACTTATTTATTTTTATTGTGCTCAAGTTTGCCAAGATATAAAAAACATGTAAGTAAACATGTAAACAATATTTTTTAGGTTTTTTCAAATTTGTAAATAAAGATTATTAGAGTACATCTGATATTAAAAATATTATTTCACTTTTTATTTCAAATCTTCATGTTTAATTCAGTGTATTTCTTGCTATTTATTTGTAAGTGTTTGTGAAATTTAAACTAAATCTCAAGATTGTGCTCAAATTTGCCAAGAAATCAAGGAAACATGTAGGTTAACATGTAAACAATGGTATTTATGATTTTTTTGGAACTTGTAAATAAAGATTACATTTGACATAAAAATATTATTTCAGTTTTTATTTTAAATGTTCATGTTTAATTCAGTTTATTACTTGCTATTTATATATAATTGTTTGTGAAATTTCAACTAAATCGCTTCTAAAATCTCAAATTGTGCTCAAATTTGCCAAGAGATCAAAGTAAACATGTAACTAAACATGTAAACAATGATTTTTATGATTTTTCAAAGTTGTAAATTATGATTATTAGAATACATTTTAAAAGGAAATATTATTTCACTTTTATTTCAAATTTTCATGTTTAATTCAGTGTATTTCTTGCTATTTATTTGTAACTGTTTGTGAAGTTTTTTGGTAAATCTCGACTTTGTGCTCAAATTTGCCAAGAGATCAAAGTAAACATGTAACTAAACATGTAAACAATGATTTTTATGACTTTTCAACGTTTCATGTTTAATCCATTGTATTTCTTGCTGTTTATTTGTAATTGTTTGTAAAATTTCAATTTAACCTCAAGTAAAATCTCAAACTGTGCTCAAGTTTGCCAAGATATAAAAAAAACATGTAAGTAAACATGTGAACAGTAATTTTTATGATTTTTCAAAGTTGTAAATTAAGGTTACTGGAGTACATTTTACAAGGAAATATTATTTCATTTTTTATTTCAAATGTTTATGATTAATTTAGTGTATTGCTTGCTGTTTATTTAGTTTAAATTTATTGAAATTTCAACTAAATCTCAAGCTCAACGTAAACATGCAAGTAAACGTGTAAACGATGATTTTTATGATTTTTTGAAGTTTGAGTAAGGAAATATTTCAGTTTTTGCTATTTATTTGTCATTTTGAAATTTACTAGCAATTTCTGAGTGAAAATTGTTGCTTCTATATGACGTCAAGCATTTCTCATTCATCACATTCATTTTATAGCTCTATACTCTCACTGTATTTCAACAAGTGTCTCATTTCTATGTCCATAATGATTTCTCCCAGGGTTTTCATGAAGAAACACCAGCGAAAAAAGCTGACATGTCAGCGAAGCCTATGTTTGAACTTTTCTTTTGTGTCATATCACTTGACATTCTCTCCAAATGCATCACATGTAAATACGCTCACTGACAATTACAAATCTGCTGGTGACTTACAGATATCCGACGGTTTGGTTTCAAGGACTTCCCGCTGATTTCAAAGGCTGGTTTATGTGGCCACTGAAATCATTAATAAGCTGCAAATGTTTGATAAACTATCATAAAGCTCTACTCATACAGCGTGAACAGATAGCCGTCTTTGGTTTATCAAAGGACAAGTGAGCTACAGTAGAAGATTCATGAGTGTTGATGTGGACGCGGCTCAATATTTGCATTCCGGAATATTTTATTGGTTAACACTCAATCACTTTCACAACAATGACAGTTCAAGAACAGAAGAGTCAATGAGGAGCAACTTACAAACAACACGCGCCCACCATCGCACAATTAAATCAGCCGAGAACATTCCGCCTTTCTCTGAGCCTTAATTTCATTTCTTCATCTGTACTTGCATCTGCTCTTGTGTAAAGTGCTTAATTTTCTTCAGACGAACATGAAATTGAGTAGGAGACACTCAAAACTCAGTCAACATCATTTTGTTTGCACTGAGAGAATGATTTTTCATGAGCAAACTTTTCTCCATTTGTTTGTAAACCAAGCCATCCTTCTCCTCGAGATATACATGCGTCAAAATTATAGCATGCTATTCTATCTGAAAACAGCACTATAGGCTGGAGCCATATTTAATTTCTGACAGGAGTGAAAACGAGGCATTGAGGGATTGAAGTACAGTGCATTCAGCTGCACTGTTGTTTAACAACAAATGACTCATCAGCTGACAAAATGTCTTTCTGATAAGTCAAAAACTCCTTGAAACACAGTGGAAAATTACATGTTATAGGACCTTTATACAGTGCAAAGATCATACGTCTGTCCCTCACAGCGTTGTTTTCGTCCTGTTAAGTTCAGTATGGCATTTATAGAAAGTACATTTGCAAAAAGAAGTTTATTCAAGTGTGCTATTACTGCTTTAAAACTAAAAATAAGAAAGCATACCTTCAGAAATATACTTTATAGCTGTAAACCAGTTGTGTACTCAAAGTTTAATGCTGTTACAAGCCTAAAAGTATACTTTTATAAACCAAAAACTGGGCAAATTTAGTCCCAAGCAATACTGAAATACAATTACAAGTATACTAGCCTATTAGTACACACATATTAGTATACTTATTACAAGTTTATCTAAAAATATACTTGAACTTAAGTACGCTTAATAAAATTACCTTTAAGTATAAACTGTATAAGTAACTGTAGATATAAGTCTACTAGATATAATTTGTTTAATTTAAAATGTCCATGTTTAATTCAGTGTATTACTTGCTATTAATTTGTAATTGTTTGTGAAATTTAAACTAAATCTCAAGAAAATGTGCTTAAATTTGCCAAGAAATCCAAATAAACGTAAGTATTTTTCAAGATTTTTTAAAGTTGTAAATTAAGATCACTGGAGTACATTTAAGAAGGAAATATTATTACAGTTTTTATTTCAATTTTTCATGTTTAATTCAGTGTATTTCTTGCTATTTATTTAATTGTTTGTGAAATTTACTAGCAATTTCTAAATGAAAATTTGTTGTCTTTATATAACCTCAAACATTTCTACTATTCACATTCATTTTATAGCTCAATTGCACTGTTGTTTAACAACATATGACTGTCAAAATGAAAAATGGGCCATTTTAGTCCCAAGTAATGAAATAGTACACTTACAAGTGTACTAGCCTACTAGTATACAGATATTAATATACTTACTACAAGTATACTTAAAATATACTTGAACTTTACTTAGGCATACTTACTTTAAGGAGCACAGTGTATTTGTAACAATAGCTAAAAATACATTGTATGGGTCAAAATGATTGATTTTTCTTTTATGCCAAAAATCAAAGATCATGTTCCATGAAGATATTTTGAGAATTTCCCATTGTAAATATAACAAAACTTAATTTTTGATTAGTAATATGCATTGCTAAGAACTTTAAAGTGATTTTCTCAATATTTTGATTTTTTTTGCACCCTCAGATTCCAGATTTGCAAATAGTTGTATCTCAGCCAAATATTGCCCTGTCCTAACAAACCATACATTATTGGAAAGCTTATTTATTCTTATTCATCTTTGGTTTTGTGGTCCAGGGTCGAATATAAGTAACTAGTTAGTTTAGCAAGGTGATACCATGTCTTGTAGATTACACATCTAAAACCACATCACAAGAAAGTATACATAATTGTATTACACAAGATCGGGAAAAAAATCATTGCGGAATAAGACAACTGCATGAATTTCCGTATTTAATATGCATGTAAAACCACAAATTCAACCCCTTTAACAAAAGTATTTTGACAAGCCACATTTAAAAATGTATGTCATTGCATTAGATACAACATATGTAATGTAGACATTTTTGCTCAACAGGTCTTTTTGGTGATTTTGATTAGACCCAAACCTTTTTTTTAATGAAAGTACTTGAAAACTGTGTGTTTGCTATTGTTCTTCCGAATAGCCTGTTATTTCATTGTTTTTTATTTTGCCAGTAGTGCTTTTTGATTCCTTTTATATTAAGTGTGATTAACGTTACAGTTGCATGTGTCTGTGAATATTCTAGCTGCTCCTCATCATTCGGCTCACAAAGGGTTAACTGCTGCGGTAAACCGCTGCGCGCTCCCGTGCGAGCTTCCCATTGGCTGCGCGGCGGCAGCGCGCTCCGTTAATCAGCTGCAAGAGCGGCTGAGTTCATCTTCTCACACGCGCTATAGGGATGGCATTGCCACACACAGCAGGGCAACACAACACAACACATGAGGAGCATGCACACAGCAAACATCCCATCAGCTTTAGACATTGATCCTGGCAGCAGCACTGACAGCACCTGACCTCTGCAGCATCAGCACCAGAAGAAGAAGCTGATCGTTCCTTCTCTCAGAAACTGAAAGCAGTAGCACATCATCATCACAACAGTAGGAGGCGAGCAGATCACATCATGCACTGGACTTTCCTCGCGTACATACTTAGATCTGTTTCCTAAACCACACTGGGAATGGACAGCTGTCTCTGATCTTAATCAGCAGAGCTTTTTCACGACACGTTGGACTGATAAAAAAAAGTTCGGTGCTCGTTGATTTATATACGCACACATTCCTTTACACTAGGAAAGTGTCGCACTTGCGTTTTCTTTTCTATTATGGCTATTTAAAGCCTGTAGCTGTGTATTTCAAAACTAAAAGGCATATTATTTACGCGTTTCGAAAGTAAAATAATATTAGGATACTTTGATTTAAGATTTTAGTTAGCGCGTCACTTTTTGGTAAGTTTCCTAAACTGACAATTATTAGTCACATTTGGCTCACAAGCTGTCACGTAAGACAGTCAGATCATTCATATATTGGAGGATATGGTTAAACAATACGCTTTTGATGAAGTTTACCTTTAAAAATCATAAGCTCGGATTCGTCAGGAAAGCTTGGAGCGCTTGAAACTTTTCCGCGTAAAAGCGCACGGGACGCGCAAAGAGGCGGCAGTCTGCGAGCACCACCATCACCAACCCTCTAAAAGCAGCACTTCTCTCCTCTGAAAGCAGAAAACAAGACGTAGAATGGCTGATGATCTTGTTTCCATTACTAATGGGATTGTGCTGCTGTGATTTGTCGGACCGGAGGGAAGGTTGATCCACATACACTCGGTTGGTGCAGCATCGCGGTGCGCGCTCGGGGATGATCAGGATCTTCCCGGATTTCAGTGTTCAGGTGACGGCGGCGGCGGCTGCAGGTGCGGGAGCCGGTGGAGGGATGCCGGCTGCGTCCAGAGTCCCGGGAGCTACTAACGGGAACCCGCAAAACGTCCAAGGCTTGACGTCTTACCAACAAAGGTACGCTGACTAAACGCAAAACATGTTTTTTGTTTTCACGTTTCATACTGTTCATGTCATATTTGTTGCGTCCATTCACATTCACCGTTAACAGGTTAATATATAAGCAATACTGGATTTCCCTGGAGGTTGCTGAAGGTATAAACTTAGATACTTAACATCTCAGTTTCACTGAGATCCCGGGTTTTGCTTCATTCATCAAACACAAAAACGCCACACGATATAAAGCCAGCCGTTTATTGAAGCTGTAAAGTTTTACAATGTGTCAAATTCCAGAACACAAACACTAAGAAGAATAGAAAAGCCATATTGTGATTTATAGTCAATATAAATGCTTTGCATTCAAATTTATCATACAAGTAAGCATCTTTTATATCATATTAAATATTTAAAGTGATTGTGATCCTTCCAAAACTGGCATTGTCAACTATTTCAATGCACAAAAAACTCACTTCAGAACAAATTATCTGAAATTAGTCATTTAAAGTGATAACCGCATAGAAAAATCAATGCATAATTCTTTTACAAAAGATATTTTAAATAATTAGTTGCAAAACTTTAATCACCAAAGACAAGAAAACACCTCTAAATCACACGGAGTGTGACTTAGATTTATACAAATAGACATTAAGTCTTTATAAACTTAGTACAAAATGATAAACAGATTTTGCAATTCATTTTTCACATAAATTCACACAATTTTCATCATCTACTAAAGCTAGGCGGTGGACTGGCGTTAATAGATGTGAATGTTCTGAATGTTAGTATATCAGCAGAATCGTGTGCACACATGCTTACATATACTGTCACGTTCAATTAAACAGTCTGTTTAGAGCACAACACAATGAACAGGACAATAAATGGGGTGGCTGTCAGCTCATGACCTTGACAGGTCACAGGTTCTAATGCACATCAGAAAACAGGCCTTTATTTATGTCAAGACGGATTTGTTTAGAAAAATACAAATAATGCATTGAATATGCATTAGTGGAAAACAATGCATTGAATAGTGCACGTTTTTTTTCTGATGCATTATTTGTATATCTAACATATGGATATTGCATATGAGGTATCTCTTTTATATCTTTAATTTTTTTTTTTTCACTTTTAGTGCTTTGACACAATACCTGTTTCAAAATAATTTAGTCTTAGACTGAACATCAACTTGCCATAGATTTTGACAGCTGTCAATCATATTATTCGACATGTTACAGAAAATATGAATGGAAACGTGAGCATGCAAACGATTAAAAGCTGTCACGAAGCGATTTCTCCAATCCTTTGGTGGATGCATCAGAAACAACCTGTATATTCCCCATAAACTCAAACTATTTCCAACTACAACTGAGTGGCGTTGTTGCGCCGGCAGGAGAGGGAGATGAGAGGGAGAGAGAGGCAGGAAAAAAGCTGAAAAATGCGGACAAACATACAGGGAAGAAGCGGCTGTGTTCGAGGGGAACATCGTGCTGCAAAAGCCCCTCTCTTGCACTGATTCCTGCCTTCGTTTACCCATCGAGGACAGCCGCCGGATCGTACGAGCGTCCCCGGGTTTCCTCTCACTTTATTGGCATGCCTTTGGATCTCAGTGTCGGCTGGTCTCGCTCCCGTCTGAACGCGTCTTAACGCACGGAGACACGGGGACGAGCGCTCCGGTACCACCGATGGCGTTGCTTAAATGCTCGCGGTTCCGCTGTCAGCTGCTCGTCGCGTGAAATCCGGAGGAAAAAAGTGTAATTAATAATTGCAGGAAGATGGCGCCCACCAAGCCCAGCATTCAGCAAGACCCTTCCAGAAGAGAACGGTAAACGCTCGGTTTGTTGTGTGTCTGTGGAAACGCGTGCGCTGACGGGCATTTTGGACTGAGATGTGAAACTTTGCCCTTTCCGCAGGAGTGTGTGTGAGGGGTTGGGTAACAGGTATACACGCTGACACAAGCCGCGAGTGTGTGTGTTTTTGCTGTGAGTGTGTGTGTGTTCTGAGAGAGAGTGTGTGTGTGTTTTGGTGGACAGAGGACATGACCGTTGAATGTGTTCAGCGTGTGTCGCGCTGCTGGCAGGTTTCGCGGGAAATTTGTGAACGTTCGAACGCGACCATGTTGCAGCGTTGTATCCGCTCGCCGTTTGTTTTCGCGGCATTAGGCCAATCTGAGTAAAACACACTGTTTACTGATGTGAAATAATGTGCGCCAGGCTGCTGTTTGAGGAAGTTTCGGTGTAGAATGGTGTGGATTTGAGTCCTGTGTTGAATCAGAAACTCTTGATGCGGATTTGAGCTGTAATTTGCACTTTGGAAATAACAGTAGTTGATCACAAGACTAGTCATATACTCTAGTTAAAGGATGTTGCTGAGTAGACGGGTGTTTAACACTTACATTACAGGTGCATTTTTATATTTTTAGATATTTGATGCAGTAGGGTGCATGCTAAAATATAGATTTTTTTGTTGTTGTAGTATTGCTTATTGAGTAGTTGAGATTTCCTGGTGCCTTTTACACATGACAGGTGGTGCACTAAATTCATTTGTCAGATCGATAGATCTGAAATTGTGATACAGGACTATTCTGAAGCAGATGTTTGAGAAACCCTTGAGGAGGAATAATTCATCTAGTTATGAAATTGCTGTCATAATTAGTTAATTTATAGATTATAAATCTATTGTGTATGGGAATGTTTAAATGCTGTTACTTTATTACATCTTCATCAGTCTTTTTACACTTAGATGGCAGGTGGTGGGTGCTCTAAATTCTGCAATTATGAAATTATTTGATCTGTAGATCTGAAATTGTGATAATGTGTGCATAAAGCATCAAGTGGCTCTTTGAGGACTGTTGCATGTATTTATCAAATGTGGATGGATTTAATGTGCATGGTTCTTTCATCTAAGGATTAGTTTTGTCCATCTGAAAATTTACTATGACTATATTTTAGGTGGGTGTTGTATTGTTGAGTATTGCATATGCATCTTTAGATGACAGGTGTTGCGCTGAATTAATCTGCAGTTATGAGATTACTAATGATCTGAAATTGCAACGAGGTTGTGTATTATTTACACTAGTCAGATACGTGTCGTGTTCTTTATGATCAACTTTTTTTATTTCAAATGCAACATTTTGTGTGTTTAGATGACAAGTTGCTGTCAGATTGTGTTTAGTGTATCACAGGTTCTTCTTACGCAAACTCATGCGAACAATAGGTATTTTAGGTGTTTTTTTCTGCTTAGCTTTCAGGATTATTAAATTAGGCAGCACTGATTCACGCCGCACTGCGTGCGTCTGCGTGCGGCGTACAGCTTGTTGAACTAATGTTAAATTGTATGCAATAATTCACCTGCAGTGTGTGTACAAAATATCAGCCGTAGAGCCAGTGACATTTTACAATGTAAACACGGCCCGATTCATATACTGTAGCGTGCAACTCCACGAGATTGTGTGTGTGTGTGCCTGACCGGACTGTGAATGGTTATCATTAGCAAGCTTGACAAAACTCTCATCGAGCTCGATTATTTTATAATTCCCACTCGGAACGCGCAGATTACACTAATGCACCTACGCCTAAATAGGCCACGACGTTAGAATTATATTCCACCCCCTGCCAGTCATAACAGCAGGAGATGTTTATGCTAAGTCAGTCTGCAGTAATCTTTCTGGCGGGAGCGTATTTGTGTGCCATTCCGAGCATATCGCAGAGATAGGAATCTTGAAGATGGAATTAATTTTGAGGGGGGGAAACTTCATAGCCAGTGCATGAGTGCTTCCTTTATCACCTGTTTCCGACCGGCATTCTGAAGGGCTAAATTGCACTCTGTGATTCGTTATGTGGCTCCACTTGAGAGTTGAACCGAATAACACTGGGGCTGAAATTCTCAAGGAAGGTTTGGGAGTTTATTTTTTAATGCAGTGCTGTTTACTAGCGCTGTAGTAGCGAGGGTTGGGAAGGGAGGGATTGTGCTCTTGGGCGAAGCAACTCTGAAGGAGTTGGACGCGAATTCACAGAGAGAGAGAGAGATTGGTTGGCGTGAATTTATACACAACACTAAACACAAAGTTGGCTTTGTGTTGAAGAAAGCAATGCCTCCCTCCCTCACTGTGAGCAAACAAAAGTGCTAAATTGTTCCATTTCCTCTCCTACGGTGCAGCAGTGGATCCATAGATTGAGAGCCGAGCTGTGGCATTGTGAAATGCTTGGGGTTTATTTGGTGTTGCATTGTAACGTATCGTCTCTCTAATGGCTTGTATATCAACAGGTCCATTAACAAGACACCGTATGTGATGCATATCGCTTCCCTTTGCAGGTTAAAAATGCAAATGAATGTATAAAGGAAAGTGTATATCTTATGCTTTTGCGCCGTCGATTGTTTTAAATGGGCCTGCATTAATGATAATACAATTAAGTAAAAATTGCACTATAGCATGTCAACTTCTTGAAAGTATTTCACATCAGCTCCCCATGTAAATTATGAAAATGGGCCTGTTTGTTATTATAATCACATTCCGACATGTTGCTGTTCATTGTAATAATCCTTTGATGTGAAATTATGAATATCAGCATCTCGCTAAACGCTCAGGAGAGTCAGTGTGCTGTGCTCGTGATTATTTTTTATTCCCAAATCACCGAGTATTAGATATGCGTATGTTTACGGTGGAAACAAAGCGGCGATGTTCTCCGAATGCCGGAGAGGCAGTCAGCCCAAGCTGAGCTATACCATCACACAAAGGACGCACCAATTCCACCCGTTGATTCGCCGGCGTCGAACGCGGCATGGAACGGAGGCAAATAAGCAATTCTGATGTGTATTTATCACAATTAAGAAGGTTTTCCAGCCCCCATCTGTGGCTGGTGCTCGGCGTGTTGTGCGGTGATTACCGCGGCTCTCGCCAGCCGCCACTCGTCTCTGTTATTGTGAAGGTCAGAGCAGAGAGACACACATAAAGAAGATGCATCCCGCAAAGGTAATCGTGCAGTCTCTCGATGCATTACTGCACGGCTCATGGCGTGAGAGCCTGTGAGATGTATACCTGTCTACGTCTGAGCTGAGGTGTGTGATTGTTCTTTTAGTTTGGGTTTTTATGGACGTATCTGTGAATCAGTTGTAGGTGGATCCGTGCAATGAATCACTGTATGACCTTTTTCATTTTTGCCTTTGTGTATATATACTACACTACATCACACTTTTTATTCCAGTGAAAGGCAATTTCCACCATTTTTGTCCAAGAACATATTTATTCAACATATGTTGATGTTCTGTGACTGGGGTAAGTTGTCACAATTGGAACCTGCCATTAAATGGCAAAATACAGGCTTTTCAGCAAAATTCAAACTGTAAATAATTATATAACAAAACAATTCATGAAACGGTAATGTAAAATGTGGAAAATACAATCGAAGATGACAACTTGTCCAACCTGACACTGAAAAATCCTTAGAAGTTTTCTAGGGCTGCAAGACGATTAGTTGCGATTAATCGATTTAAAATAAAAGTTTATGTTTACATACTATATGTGTGTGTACAGTGTATATTTATTATGTATATATAAACACACACACACACACACACACACACACACATATATATATATATATATATATGTGTGTATATTTTTACAAATATTTTATATATATTATATAATTTATATTATATATAAATATAAATATTTTACATATAAATCTAATATATTTTTCTTTAACATATACATGTGTGTGAATGTTTATATATACATAACAAATATACACTTTTATTTTAAATCGATTAATTGCGACTAATCGTTTTACAGCCCTATTGATGACTCTCATCTGAATGTACATCAGTGTGGTTTTGTTTGTTTTCAACAGTAAATATATGATGATATTGGATCTTTAGAAATTCTCTAAATTATTCTAATTTAATTGATAGTTCAATTCATTCAAAAATGAAAATTGTCATCATTTACTCACCCTCATGTTAACTTGTATAATCACACAAAAGAAGATATTTTAAATAATGTTGGTAACCAAACAGTTGCTGGTAGCCATTGACTTTAACAGTATATATTTTTTCCATAATATGGAAGTCAATGGTGTGTATTGACACACTTCATGGGTAAGTTGTCACAATGATTCCTGCCATTAAATGGCCAAATACAGGCTTTTCAGCACAATTCAAACAATAAATAATTATATAACAAAAATGAATGAAACAGTAATGTAAAATGTGCAAACTATCATCAAAGATGACAGCTTGTCCAACTTGACACTGAAAAATGCTGAAAAATTTTCATTAGTGACTCATCTAAATGTACGTCAGTGTGGTTTAGTTTGTTTTCAACAGTAAATATATGATTATGTTGGATATTTTAGTGTGGAGGACAAAAATTCTCAAAATTGTTCTAATTTAAAGGGATAGTCCATCCAAAAATTAATATTGTCATCATTTACTCACCCTCATGTTGTTGCAAACTTGTATAAACTTCTTTTTTTTCTGTTCAACACAAAAGAAGATATTTTAAATCATGTCAAAACAGTTGCTGGTAGACATTGACTTTCATAGTATTTTTTCCCCCATACTATGGAAGTCAATGGTGTGTATTGACGCACTTTATGGGGTAAGTTGATACAATGATACCTGCCATTAAATGGCCAAATACAGGCTTTTCAGCATAATTCAAACAGTAAATAACCATATAGCAAAAAAAAAAAAAAATAATGAAACAGTAATGTAAACTGTGCAAAATATAATATAATCAAAGATGACAACTTGTTTTCAACAGTAAAAATATGATTATATTGGATATTTTAGTGTGAAGAAATTATTCTAATTTAATTGATAGTTCATCCAAAAATGAATGTCGTCATGAAACAGTAATGTAAACGGTGCAACATGTGATCAAAGATGACAACTTGTCCAACTTGACACTGAATAAATGCCTAAATGTCTAAATGTACGTCAGTGTGGTTTGGTCTGTTTTCAACAGTAAACACATGATGTTATTGGATATTTTAGTGTGGAGGACAGAAATTCTAAAAAATGTTTTAATTTAAGGGAATAGTCCATCCAAAAAAGAAAAAACGTTGGTACCAAACAATTGCTGGTAGCCTTTGACTTTCATTGTATTTTTTCCCTACTATAGAAGTCGATGGCTACCAGCAATTGTTTGTTTACCCACATTCTTAAAATAAACTTTTGTGTTCAACAGAAAAAAGTAAATTGTGACCATTTTTGGATGAGCTATCCCTTTAAGACCATTTTAAACCATTTGAAACCAGCATACAAAATCACTGTAACTGGACGTTTGATTGTGACTACTAGTCCTGGTTTCCCCTGTGCTGATTGCTAACGTCTCTATATGTTTCAGAGGACTCTAGGCAGCACATACGTGCCTTTTTATGCCAGAGAGAAGAGATCAGAGACGATCGTGCTCTAGGCGGCTAAAGTGTTGCTTCTGAATGTCACAGGTTTTGTTATGGTTTGCGGCTGCGGTAAAAACCCGAGCTCCCCTTCTACGCGTTTAATGTCCACAGTGGTTTTAAGACCTTCATTTAGTATCTGGCTCTAAAGACAGATGTTCTGCCCGCTGACTCCCATCTGCTTCTTTGGTTTGGCTGTGCCGCGATCATCTAATGCTAGCAGCAAGCGTTGCCCTTTACTCGCCCCCTCTAGTGTTCCAGCAGCACTTCTGAGCCCGGACAAACTCCACAGCGCTTCCAGAATACATGTGTAATCCTCCTATATATGCATTGGCAAAGAAAATGGATTTAAATGCATTGGATTTGGGTTTGGATTTGCACATATTTGTGCACGTCGAACAATGCCTTTATCATTATGATTTGAAGATGTTGCCACTTTTTTCTACATTGAAAGCTTGTGTTAGATTTGGATGCGAGACGGTTTTTCCAGAGCTGTGTTTAGGGTTGGAACTTGGACATTCAGAAAAGAAGCACATTACCACTCAAATACACTTAGGCTACTCTTGTTTTTCCCTGAATACTACAATATAGCGCAAATCTCAACTGCTTGATTGTTTTTATCATTGCAAAATGTAAACTATGTTTTCGCCCACCAATATATTTATATAGCACTTTATCCACATACTACAATATACTCACAAAATCAATGCATGTACACTATATAGCAAATCTTGCCTCCTTGTTTTGACTTGATTTGACAAATTGTAAATTATATTATTGGCCAGGGGTATATTAATGTTGTACATCCAACCTTCTCCACATACATCACAAAACTATATTACTGACCAGCAGTATTTTTACACATATTTTTTGTGTTTAGTACATCCAACTGTATTCGCGTACATAAATTATGCATGCAATAAAAAA
>JAHKKF010538449.1:0-14772 GCA_019740295.1 Labeo calbasu
ATAAATTGATAAATAAAATAAATAAAAATCGATTCATAAAATCTTTGACAGTACTTAAATTACACAGCATTTACATCAATTACCCAAATATTATTTGCTAAATTATGAAAACTGTGATTTAACAAACAACAAGACAAAAACTGTATTAGTAAACCACCAGCAGAGTGTTTTGCGATGCAGAGTTTAGGCAAGACGAGAAAGACGAATCCAAGTTAATAGTGCAAGCGTGTGATAAGCTGAGCAGAAAGTTTTGGAAGACATTGTATTAGAGTATTTGCGTTAGAGTGAAACAGTCTGTGTGCAGTAAAAGGAGCAGAGTCAGTGCTAGCGTCAGGCTGAAGGATAGGTGGAGCTGTGACTGAGCTCCCAGCAGTACCTCCCCCTCCTGTCCTCTGATGAACACAGATCCGACAGCTCGGATCTCCGCGAGACTGAGTCAACACAGCACACACTCAAACTGAAGCTTTAGTCTCTAGAGTGTATGGAACACAGTTTATCAACTGATTCAGCTTAAACCAGACAAAGTAATATTGCGCTTCTCCTTTCCTTTCTGGTATCAAATACTATTTATATTCGTCTTTAACAAAAATGAGAAGTGACTATGTAAAAAATGTGCTATTTTAATATATCCACTTAGTCTTGCCAGGTTCGGGATATTCAAATAATCTGTGGCTACACTCACAAAGCTGTGATTTTTTTTTTTTTTTTTCATGGAGGTTGAGGGAGGAGGTGAAGAAAGACAAGCAGAGCAGTACGTACGCAGGCGACATAGGCAGAATGTAACCATGGGAGGACAACCTGCCGCCCCGTTTGAGGCGCTCCGAGCGGAAGTTCTCGTAGTGAAGGTCCTGAGTAACTTCCTGCAGGTCCTGCATGTGAGTGCTGGATAGATGACAATAACCATCAATACACAACAATGACAGTGACTGAGGAAACAGTACATTGTCTTAGAATAAAAATGAGGCTGAGAGGGACACACAAGCACAGCCTCATTTTTTTTGTGCAAAATTAAGAATTTTACAACATTAAACAGCAGATCATTTAAAATTACTTACATTAGCATGGTGCGAAGTTTGAGGAAGTCATTGTGTTCTGGGTTTTCTACCTCCACCACACCCCATGGGTACAAACGCCCTCTCACTTTCTTTCCCTTAGCCTCAATCTGCTGGTTGGATCCCACCACGGCGAACGGTATGCTGGCCTACAACAGAAAGATGAACAGGAGCTTTAAAAAATAAAAAATAAAAAAAATACGGCCTAGTTTGGATGCTGTGCGATCTTCTGAAGAGCAGGAAACAGTAAGCATTAAGTGATTACAAATTACAGTTCTGTCATTTCTCACCTCATTTTAGTCCAAACCTGTTTGATTTTCCAGTGTGAATAATTTTCACTAAATGCTCACCAATACTGCATTTATTTGATCACAAATAAAGTAAAAACAGCAATATTGTGGAATATATACAATACACAAATATAGTTTAAAATAATGGTTTTTAAACACTTTAAAATGCATTTTATTTCTGATGCAAAGCTGAATTTTCAAAAGCCATTAGTCCAGTGTCACATGATCTTTCAGAAATCATTTTAATACGCTGATTTGCAAGAAACATTTCTTATTATTATTAATGTTGGAAAAATTATTAATAATAATTAATATCTTTCCGGAAACAGTGTTACATTTTTTCAGGATTCTTTGATTACCAGAAAGAACTTTTTAATATTATATATTTATTTTTTAATATAATATTAATGTCTTAATGTAACTTTTGAAGCATTTTAATGCTTTTAATTTTTGTATTTTTTTATTTTAGTACTAACTAAACAAAAATCTTCTTGACCCTAAACTTTTGAACAGTATTGTTTATGGCGCTTTTGTGTTTTTGGGGAGGAATTGTGACTAATGCAGTGCTCTATAAAAAGTTTTGTGACATTTAGGAAAAGTTTCCCCCCCACCCAATTCAGTTTTTCCCCCCCTCAGAATTCGTTTTTTCCCTTCTAATTTTTCTGGATTCCATTTTTTATTTTTCTGGTTTCAATTTTAATAGTTAAATTAAAATTTCTTAACCAAAAAGTGTGTCATGAAATCATGAAACTTATAAAATTCAGTGATTTATTAAAAATAAATTATATTTTTAGGCCCCTATGAACTATATTTTATTTTACGATTTATGAAGACATAAAACATTAATTTAAATGTTCTTGTAATCCAGGTAAAATTAAACTTTCAATTTTTCAGGCTGAAAACACAAGCTTCATGCACGCTTCAGTATGTAATGAACGAAACAGTGTCTGCGGCATTCATTCACACAGAAACGCGCAGAATATACAGGATTCATATTTACATAGTGTTTTTGTGACTTAATTACTCACAGGCACAAGTCCATATCGCGATCTGATCTAAGTGAACTGATCTACTTTTGATTTATTCGTCCAAATTTTTGCAAATTCCGTGACATTCCGTATTATACAGTACATTCCATTTTTATGACTGGATTCCAAGATTCTATCTGAAATCATAGGACCCTACACATGAGTTTATAACAACATATAGGTTTATTAATCATCTGAAAGCTGAATAAATAAGCTTTCCATTGATGTATGGTTTGTTAAGATAGGACAATAGTTGGTCAAGATACAACTATTTGAAAATCTGGAATCTGAGGGTGCAAAAAAATCTAAATATTGAGAAAATCGCATTTAAACCTGTCCAAATTAAGTTCTTAGCAATGCATACTACTAAACAAAAATTTATTTTGATGTTTTTATGGTGGAAAATTTAAAAAAGTATCTTCATGGAACATGATCAGTACTTAATATTCTAATGTTTTTTATATATATATACCTGTGCTAATTATGACTGGTTTTGTGGTCCAGGGTCACATATAGGTGAATAAATGAAGATATTTTTTATTTTGGGTGAACTGACTCTTTATATTGAAAAAAACCCCACATACCTTAAGAATCCGGGTCTGCTCTTTGAAATCTTCATCCTCATCAGACTCAGCATCAGGGAGGTGATAGATCTTGATGCCATGCTCATCGATTTCATCCAGAATCTAGTATCCCACAGAAAGACGCATATAGCCAACAAACCAAACTCTTGATCAATCCATTTTCGGAAAGAAATCTGAATCGCTTACCCTGCGCTTGAGTCTCTCTCGCTCCCTCAGCGTCAGTGTATCTGCTTTAGCAATGACAGGAACAACATTCACTTTGTTGTGAATGGCCTTCATGAACTGGACATCTAGAGGCTTCAGCCTACAAAATTGGAGCATTGGAAAATCAGCCATTTAAATCCAGAATAGAACACTTGTGAACACACCTATGACAGTGGAAGGAGTCATAAAATATGTCTCAACTGAGTGAAATGTAAGAGCTCACCCGTGACCCAGAGGGGAAATGAAGTAGAAGCAGCAGTGCACACGGTTGTCCACAATGTGCCTGCGGTTGAGTCCACTTTCATCATGCAGGTAACGCTCAAACTGGTCATCGATGTAAGATATAATGGTGTTAAAACTGTGCAACAAAAGAGAGCATATCATTAAACGTTTGAGTGATTTATAAATGACTGACGCATTCAAGAATATTCATGTCATGTCAAAATACTAGTATCCTTCTGAAGGAATGATAGCAATGTTCTCCTTATCTGAGTCAGTCTCCCTATGCTCTCAAACAAATTTAAATGTTAATGTTTATATGCTTATTTTGTATATAAAATAACTACCATATGTCTGTCTCTTAAATTAAGATTTTTTTAAATTGGAAAAATTTAATGCAAAAAATATTCCAAAACCAATAATGCTGAAAAAGTGGGAGGGTACTGTTGCACTGTAAAACAGCAGTGCAAAGGCAGCAAAACATGGAAAAACGCACTAGGCGTTCCAGTAGAAAGGTTGAAATGATTTTAACACATATGCTAGTGATTCACTGTTGATACAAAACCAGGGCATTAAAAATGTCAAGTTTCACTTGTATAAAAGTTATGTGACAGCATACATTTCCTTTTTCAGACACAAGCGCTTCAATATCCTCTGTTTTTGCGCTCAAGTGGGTCAGGGAGCAGTCAGGAAGAGGTCACACATGTTTCCTGTCTCACCACTTCCACTAGCAGAACAGCATTCCCAGAACTCAAAAAAAAAAAAAAAAAAAAAGAAAGAAACCCATTTCCTTCATTCCTCCACTGCACTCTCTATTCGTCATGTCTCCGATTACACCAAGTGTCTCTTTTTATTAAAAAAAAAAAAAAAAAAACAAAACACACAACAACACCAAAAGCTCTCTTAAAGAAACAGTTCACCCCTTCACAGGTATGTATAACTTTATTCAGATGAACAAAAATGAAGATAATTATTATAAAATCCATCCCTGTGAATATACTAATTGACTTGAATATACTAAGATTGGGGTCGGTAAGATTTTTTAAAAATAAATTAATCATTTTATTTACCAATAAGGCATTAAATTGATCAAAAGTGACAGTAAAGACATTTATACTGTCACAAAAAATGCTGTTCTTTTGTAATTTCTATTCAAATCAACCAAAACTGTTTTCGACAAAATATAAATGTTTCTTGAGCAGCAAATCAGCATTTTAGAATGATTTCTGAAGGATCGTGTGACACTGAAGACTGGAGTAATGATGTTGAAAATTCAGCTTTTTAATCACAGGAATAAATTACATTTTAAAATATTAAATTAGAAAACATTTATTGTAAATTCTAATGATATTTCACAATATTACAGTTTTAACTATATTTTTGATCAAATAAGTGCAGCCTTGGTGAATAAAAGAGACTTTCAAAAAATAAAACTTACCAACCCCAAACATTTGAAGGTATTGTAAAAGCAAATCAACAGAAGCCAAAATGTTAAAAGTCCAAAAAACACATACAGCCATCATGACTGTAATCAATACAATCCAGTGGATAAATAAATGTCTTCTGAAGCAAAACAATGTATGGTAAAATATTCTGAAGGGGTCATGACAGGAGAAATCTAATTTGCCTTGATCTTTTAGCATATTTTAAAGGTATTTGTACCATGAAAACATCCTGTAAACATCCTTCTACAAACTGCACAATTTTAGCAATCCTAAAAGATCATTGCTGATCACACTGTGCGACATGGCTCGAACAAACTTGGGTACGACATGCATGTAGACTTTACGATGATGACACCCATTGACTCGCTACGATGCACGTTACTATAAAAGAATAAAACGTCATCAGCATGTGCTAGTGGTAAACAAAAAGAGCATAATGAATCACACTTTAACAGCTGTAGTTTTTATGTGTGCTGAAAAAAGTGGAAGCGGCGAAAGAGGAAGGAATAATAGCTTGAAGTTTTAGCGCCATGTCATATTGATTTCATCTGCCGTTTTTATTGGCTGGTCAGTAAACGTGGGTCGTGGCAGCAAACACACCGTGCGATGATCAGGATGAATTTCTGACACTGCCAGAGAATTATCGTAGGCTATCTTTGCCCGCAAGACCGTAACAATGGCCATCTGTGAACCTCTCTCACTGTAAGACATAGGACCACGATCACAGAAATTGCCACGACTGCTTCACAATGCCAATCTGAGTTGCTATGGTGACGTCACCCAGGCACAAAAATTTGCATAAACACTGCTTCCAGAGCAAAGCATCAACAAATAGACATCTTCCCACCATAGGCTCCGCCCACTGGCGTTCAGCAGTGTAACGGCTGATCACTTGAATACACTGAATGCGAGTGTCGAGTCGCGTCAAAAGCAAATAGAAATTACAACCACTGCTGCTTTCTTGTCTACACTGGATACAGTATACAGATGCGCGTTTGCTTTCTGACATAGTCCACATGCTTGAGTCTGTCGTCAACAGGACAAATGGAGTGAAAGAACATTTGCTTTGACGCACTTGGTTTTGAACAGCTCGTTTGCGTCTTTGTATAGATATCAGAAAGATCCTAGTTTAAGGAACAAGTGAAGTTTATTTTTAATGGCATCCTGGACCGTGTCTGAGGGTTGTTCAGAGCATTTTGTTTTGTAAATGAGGCACAGTGAGTTCACAAAGAAATATTTGTTGAAAGATGAAGTGGTACTAGATCTGACTGCAGCTGCATCACAAACTGTAAGTAAATGGTTTCATAACACTTGGAAATTAACGTTTTATTTTGATCATGTTGTCAAAACACTCACATGCAATTGCGAGGGAGCACTGATACTGTTTCCTATGCAATGAAGTTAGCCAATCATAACAGTGGCCAGATTACTAAGAAGTCTTAAAGGACATGCCTCTTAAAACAGGTCGTTTTAGACAGAGGGTCAGAATGAGGGTTGAAATATAATTATAATTTTTCCACATATATATTAATATCATTTAAAAAAAAAACTTTATTAACATTACCAGTAAACCTTAAGGAACACATTAAAATAATTTTAAAAATCCATGTCATGACCCCTTTAACCAACAAAGTAATCCTTACCAGTCCTGGCTGTTGATGGCGTCACCATATCCAGGTGTGTCGACCACAGTGAGACGCAGTTTCACTCCACGCTCCTCAATCTCCACCGTTGAGGCCTCGATCTGCACCGTGCGCTCAATCTTCTCTGTACGACAAGAGCACGTATAAAAACCACATCAGAAAAGACTCCGAAAACAAGGCGGAGATCCAACCTTCAGTGCAGAACTGCCTCACAAACACCATACCACTATTTTTCCGCTTTCTTATCAGAATGTGCTTCGATGTCTGAATGATATTTTCAAAACTCTCACCTGCAGCACCAGGAATGACCCTCTCTGGGTAGAGGTCAGTGAGAAACAAACTGTTGATCAGCGTGGACTTCCCCAAACCCGACTCACCTGAAAACAGCAGAAGTATTAATGAGGAAACACTAAATCATTATATAAACTACAAAAACTGACTGCATTTCTCTTCTCTAAGAACAAACAGCATAACGTCAACGCAAACATCATGGACTTGAGCGTTTTGTGCAATCATCTGCATCTCTAGGCAGTGTTTTGTTTCTACGTCTCAGTCAAGCTGCCTTTCATCATTTGCTGAAGCAGTGAAAGGGCTCGTGGTTGGAGGTTCTGCATTCCTCTGTGATTTATTTTAAGACGATGGGATGACTGTACAATGGGCTCTGCTGAGCGGGCAGCTCCCGGTCACCCTCCCCCCACAGCAGATTTCATTTGTGTGTCAACAGCTGTACACACACACACTTACAGGGCTGAGGGGAGAGTCCCAGCCAACTTAAAAAAAAAACAAAAAAAACTAGGATTCATCATTGCTGTTGTGCAGCCAAAGACTCTTGTTCCCACAGTCACTTTCTCTATGCAATAATCGTTCAAACATGAAATACTACGTTTTCTGCTACTAAAATATGTTTTCCCTACAAATATGAAAACTGCTCTCCCTTAAAGGGGTCATCGGATGCAAAGTTCACTTTTGAACATTAATGTGTTGCGTTGCTGGATGTAATAATGAACATAGTGTTCGTCATTTACTCCCGACATCTGAGCCGCTGAAGATGCAGTGGATTACGTTTGTTTGTGAAGAGAATGCGGCTCCCAATCTACATAAATGCATCTATGTTCGCGTGAATCATTCGTGATCCAGCTTCACTTACAGCAGAAGTGCTATTTATGAATCTTTGCTATCGCCTTTCCTTATAACGTGGTAGTTAGGAAGTTTAGCGGCTAAACGCGGTTAAAGCAGCTAAAGTAAACAGACTCGTCTCTCCACAGAGAGTAGAGAGGGGCGGGGCGAGCAGAGCTCATTTACATTTAAAGGAACAACCCCTTAGAATGGGATGATTTTTGCAGAGCTCATTTTGACAAGGTAAAAAGGGTGTTGTTTTACACTACCATTGAGAATTTTTAATTAAAGTATATTATAGACTTTTCATTAAGACCCTAAAGAATCATATCAACTTGTGGAAAATGGGCATCCGATGACCCCTTTAAGTTTCTAGGATGTGACATTTCTCCATATGCTGCACGGAAAAGACAGACCTGAGCTCAGTTTCTCATAGTTACAATGAAAATTACATTGAAAAAATAATGGTGTATTCTTTATATAGTCTTTATATGTTTTCTTCCATATTGTGACATACATCCAAGAGTAATGGGTTTTTAAAGAGAACCCCCGGGATATTAAGATTTGTATGACTCAATATAATATAAGTTATGTCTCTTATGAAAAAAATCCACATTGTTTTATACATTTGGACTATGGGGGGGCGCCATTATTTCGATGGCGTAAAACAGTTGCACTCTGTACACTACTGGCGATATCTGTTGCTATTTTTACTGCAACACAACTTGAAAAATAAAATACTGATACGATGCCACATTGTGCAGCTTTTGGTTGTAATTTTCAGTTAAAGGGCAACAAGAGAGGCGATGTATGTCTTCACTGCTTTCCTAGTGATAAGAACAGGAGAAAACAACGGGAAGATGCATGTGGATGAATAAAACTTCCAAAAGACCTGCGTCTTTGTTCTCTCCACTTTAGCCCTGATGCCTTTAAGGCTTTTAGTAGATCACAGCTACTGAAAAAGCTTACAAACGGCAGAGACAAGAAACACTAGATGCCGTCCTGGCAGGATATAAACATGCCGACGCTTGTCATGATGCCACAGCCACTGAAGGAGTTTCTTTCAGTAGCTGTGATCATCCCATCAGCATTTTATTTTCTGAGTAAAAATAGCAACAGATAGCGCCAGTAGCTCACCAAGTGCAACCATTTCATGTCATCGAATTAATGGCGCCCCCCATAGTCCAAAATATCTATAAAACAATGTGGATTTTTTAAATAAGGTAAATATTTCATGGGTTTCCTACTACATTTCAGTACGAGACATAATTTATGTTATATTAAGCCATAGAAGTCTTAATACGTGGGGTTCCCTTTAAAAAAGAAAAAAAAATGTCAGGGACAATAAGAGGAAAATAAGATCAATAACATGCATTTAGAAAACAGGATATAAAATAATACTGAAATAACAGCATTAAAGTATGTGATTTTTGCATATTTGTGGTTTCAGTCATTCTTATATTTTCTCTGTAAATTCATAATAAATTTTTGTACAAAAGTAATTGGTGAATCATGATTTGTTTGTGAAAGCTTTCACACAGATTTTATGCACTAATTTGTACATACACATGGTTAGTGAATGAGACCCATTGTGTTACGGCTGACATAATGGAAAAAAAATTGTAATCTTTAGCCCAGAGGAATGATAGCTGGCAATTCAGACTGTACAAACAACAACTGATTTGTTCAAGAGTGTGATTAGTGTTTACTGGCAATATTTTCAGTTTATGTGGCACATTCAAAACATCACATCAGTGTACTTACCCACCACCATGAGAGTGAACTCAAAGCCCTTTTTCACTGATTTCCGATGTACCTGATTTGGCAAATTTGCAAACCCCACATACCCAGGAGTTTCTGGGTTTGTAAACTGTCCCTGCTGATTACAAGAGAACAGAACATGCACATTTAATCTTAATACACTGCTCTGTAATTCTTGATTCTCCCAAATTAAGTTAAATTCAGAGCTTTGACATTTTCTGAACATCCCCAGTTTCCTCGCACATCAATCTCTACCTAAAACTAAAACCGTGCGCAACATCCACTCATCTGCTTTCATTTCCTTACCTTCAGTTTATCTGCTTGAGACATTTTGAGCTCGAACCAAACCTGCAAAAATACACAGATTCTTTTTAAAAACCAGGCTTATTTACAATATAGATGTTACCACTTTACATTAAAAAACAACTATAGGTGTTAGCTTTTAAAAATTGATCATCTCAATGTTGCAAAATGAGCTGAACTTACATGCACGAGAAAGCTGTCGGAAAAAAAAAAAAGGTTTCACAGCTCTACAGGAACAGGAAGTCAGTTACTGTCTGTGAGCATCAGTCTCACCACAAACCTGCACCAGCCATTTTACTTTAACAGCACTAAAATCTAGGTGGTTTACTCATTTTAAATTAAAATGATGTAATTTAGACGCCCATATTTTTGTTGAACACAGTTCAAATATGTAAGTAGAGCAGAGATTTTCTACCAGGGGCCTTAAGACGACCATGAGAATGAAAATAAGTAAAAACCAAAAAGAACCAAAAATATATTTTAATAAACTCCCTCTAGAGCTCCTAAGGTTCCGACTTGAAATGGGAGGTAGCCCATAACATAACTTATGGACTTGAAAATAAAAATGACGTAAATTAACATTAGCAACAAAGTATTTTAACTACACGGGCATTTTTATTATAAATAAAGATTTTTCTAGTTATACCAAGTCGTAATATATTGCACCAGGTGAAACTGTAAGTAAAATTTAACGGGATACATTCTTTTAGAAGTGAATCATTATGTTTTGAGACACAGTTTGAGTTTCAAACATGACGAAATGTCTCAGACCTAAAGATAAGAACTCAGAGACAGACAAAGACCGTATAAATCAATATTAATCAAATTTGCAGAGACTTACGAATGAGATTTTTCAGATTTAATAAGAAACGAGAAGAAAGTAAGTATCTAAATTACGCGATTTAGAGATAAAACCTGTTTTGATAAGGTTGTAATGAACGGGGTGCACATTTTTGACAATCCGCAGACGTACAGAATAAAAAATGAAATTTTATTTATGATGAGTGTGTTTTATTCGAACAAAACAACGATTTTAGCAGTATTGTTTAAAGTAGCTTTATATGAAGACACCGCCTTAGTTCCCCCAGTACGTAAACAAAAACAGACTTGGGCAAGGGAAGAAAACCGCGTGAAAAGTGAGAATTTGTAATGTAAATAATGTTCCTGGTTGATGTAGGACTGTGAAGTTTGATTTCTTTCTAGCTAGCGCACAAGTGACACACCTCTGTTAACGGAGCTCATTCACAGACGTTACGAATGAGCGACGAGCTAATCTTTGGACAAGCAGAAGTCACGCATCAGATAAAACCTGACCTGTGATTTGAAGCACAGAATTAAATGAACAAATGGATTCGATCTACCTTTCAGCCGCAGAAAATCTTGAGTTCGGTACCGCAGGAGGTTGAGAAAACGAACAGCCCAAATTCCTGAGATTCCGGAACTCTCACTAAACGCCGACAGCAAAGCACAACTGTGAAGTAAGAAACGCGACAAAGTCTCGGTGCTTCAAAATAAAAGCCCCGTCGCAGCTTCGCATTGAAGATAACTACAAATGATATTTATAGACCTCAAACTATACACAAAAACTGTACTTATTTAAACAAAAATTAAATTTGGGTTATAACATTTTCTGGTACAGAAATATTGCATTACAGTGCGATTAAAACAGAAAAATAATCTAATTATAAGAATTTGTTCTAATCCTAAAACAAGTGTTAAAACAACTGTTTCAGCCGCAATACATTTAATTCAGCAGATCCTTTGCATGCAGTATCATATTTCAAGAGGACAAAATCATTGATTTTAGATTAAACATGCGATCATCATGACATGACTCAACAGCATATAAGAAATAATAACATATAAGATCTTTAAAGACATAATATAGCCAAATAAAGTCGTTTGAGCATCCTATGTATCGTCAGTGGTTAAAGCACATCATATTATAGGCCATATAACCTCTTGACTAGCAGGGAAATGTTATTTTTTGTGATTTTAATATTTTTTCAAGAAAAATTAAAAAATAAAATTTTTGAAAAATGACACTTTATTCATATGTTATGCTACGTCATCTGTAGAGGATACCAGGACTTTAAAAAGTCATATTTAAAAATAAAATAAAATAAAAAGACCTTAATAGACATAAAATGGCAAAAACAGTGGGATTTTTGTTTTAATCACAAATCAAATTATATTTTTTATACCAATTTTTATATAAAGATGATCCTCAACTATGTTATGAAACATATAGAATATACCATTTTTCTTTATGCAAAATGTGTGTAAAATGGCCATGAACGGATTTCCCCATTATAAACAATTTATCTATAAACAATATCTATATCTATATATACAATATCAATGTATCTATAAAAAAATTACATATTAATGTGTTTTTGGGGCAACATATTATGTAAAAATAAGTGTAATAATGGGAGTAAAAATTGGCAAGATTTTCATAATAATATCTAATATTTCACAGCGATATTGAAATATAATTTCTTTCCCTGTTCACTTGTTGTGTCTCCCAAAATGTGTAATAAACATGCTTTAAGTCCTGGTGTCCTCTACAGTGGACATGTAGGAAACCGATGTCCTGTTTCATAACAAAGAGTCATATTTTGATTTGAAACCCCATAACGTTTTCCTGAGATGTTGTTTTATGAAAATTAGTCAAATTTAAATAAGCATTACAAAATAGTATCATATTTCCATAAAGGTGTTAAATTTGATCACCAAAGGCCAAGGAGAGGCAGTGGTCATTGTGAAACTTCCAAACATTTGGTATCTCAGCAAAGCCCTGAACTGTGTTAAAACTGTGACATGTAAGGTCTCAGAGAAATCGCAAAAAACGAATGTCCTCTACAGAGAACAAAACTCCATAGCTGGTAGTCAGGAGGATATCATAAACTCACAAATATAAAATGTATGATTGGCAGTGACCTCTAGTGGTGACAAACGGTGGGTCATATGAATTTTACAGAAAAACAAAGATATTAAACGTCACAGGACGTTACTAAAAAAATACTTGAAAAAATACTCACGTTGCATTTGCTTGATTTTTTTTTTTTTTACAAATATCAATTCAATGTATTAATGCATGTTAATAATGCACGATGATCACTTTTTTCTTGTTAGGCTATAAGTACACCAGTCAAAAGGTTTTGAACAGTTTTTAATGGGGTTTTTTTGAAGAAGAAGTCTCTTTTGCTCGCCAAGCCTGCATTTATTTATAACAGCAATCCTTTAGAAATCATTCTAATAGTCTGATTTGCCACTCAAAAACATTTATTATTATTATTATTATTATGTTGAAAACAGCTGATTAGATTGTTTTTCTTCTTTTTTTTTTTTTGATGAATAGAAAGTTCAGAAGAACAGCATTTATCTGAAACAGAAATCATATGTAACATTATAAATATCTTTATCATCACTTTTGATAAATCTATAGCATCCTTTCGAAATAAAAGTATTAATTTGTATAATTTCTTTACACAATAATATAATATATACTAACTCCCAGCTTTATAGTGTATAATGTTACAAAAGCTTTTTATTTCAGATAAATGCTATTCATTGGATCTTTCTATTCATCAAACTATCCTGAAAAATATTACTCAATTGTTTTAAAATATTGATAATTATATCAATAAAAAATAGCAAATCAGCATATTAGAATGATTTCTGAAGGATCGTGTGACTGGAGTAATGATGCTGAAAATGTAGCTTTGATCACAGGAATAAATTACATTTTAAAATATATTAAAACAGAAAGCATTTATTTTAAATAGTAAAAGCATTTGACAGTTTTAATGCTTTTGCTGCATGTATTTTGGATCAAATGAATGCAGGCTTGGTGAGCAGAAGAGACTTTTGACTGGTAGTGTAAATAAATGTAATAATAACAGTTTTTTCGAACAACTTATAGCTACAGACATTAGAATATGACAAACGCTGAAGATTATCAGACATTATTCTCTCAATCTCTCTCATGCACACACAAAAATACCTTGTGAGACAAAATTGCATTCAAAAATATTTCTTTTCTTAACAAAACAAGGCCATACATATTAAAGCAAGTAACACACCATGATACACAGCAACAAAGATTCTTTTATAGGTATTAGAGATAAATAAGTCTTTCTGTAATGACATATGACACTGATAGGTGATACCAAAAAAAAACTGCATCTCTGCATTCTGTACATCCCCCATCAACTCACACCGAGTAAGTATTTCAATGCTTACAGGGCACCTTTCACGTAAAAGCTCCGTTTAATTTGCTGTGGCACATTTGAAGTCTTTAGCCTGCATTTAGTGCTTTTCGCAGAAATGCCTTATTGCAAATGTCTCTAACTGACTGCTGACTGCTGTGATTTGGGGCTTGCAGATAGGCAGGCAATAATGTCCCCGGCTTTATCTCCAGTATTAATTTCACAGGAACGAGAGAGTGGCTAGGGATAGATCATGACACCTCTCAGGATTTGAGCTGGATCCTTCAGTCCTCCAACACATTTTTACCACCAATATTTCCATGACAGGCTATTAAAGCAAAGCTTGACTTCTCTCAAATATGATTAAAATAAGCACAAGCTTTATCCCCCAGAGCAGAGGAAATCTGGAGGATTGCTCTGAAGGAGGTTTTCAAAATGCAACACTTGAAGGTGTCACAAGCTCTTACAACACCGAAGAAGGTCTGAGTGTAATCAGAGTTTTATTTCATGCTTGAACGTCTGTATTTAAAGATTCATGCAACATGCAAAGAAAACAGTGTAGAAGTTGCTTGAAATAATTGGGAATGGTCAAAGGATTTTTGGGGGCATATCAAACTGTGTATATGTATGTGTGTGCATGTATGTATTTATGTACAGGTACAGCTGAAGTCAAAAGTTTACATACACCTTGCGGAATCTGCGAAATGTTTATTATTTTACCAAAATAAAAGGGATCCTACAAAATGCATGTTATTTTTTATTTACTACTGACCTGAATAAGATCACATAAAAGATATTTACATATAGCCCACAAGAGAAAATAGTTGAGTTTATAAAAATGATCCTGTTCAAAAGTTTACATACACTTGATTCTTAATACTGTGTTGTTACCTGAATGATCCACAGCTGTGTT